>JADANM010005043.1:4820426-4860070 GCA_026213755.1 Eurema hecabe | reverse complement strand
TCCATCAAAAATCGCATTTTTATGTCCACTGCTTACATTCATAACGCTATCAAACGAGACCGCAACGTCAAAACGACGATCGTCAGTAAAATATAAGCGGCAATTGCTAGGACATCTCCGCGAGGCTATTAAATAAAAGTCTTTTTACATTAGATAAATCGCTACGTTATTCGGGAACATCTGTCCCTTGCCGATTACAGCCATACATTATGCTCAGTTTGTTGTTTTTAATAAAAAGTTTAATCCGTTCGGTTATGACGGCAATTTGTCTGCGGATAGAAAAACTTGGTCGATTACCTACTGGTGACGCTCGCGGCTCAGGGCTGCGTATCGACAAGGCACCGATTACAACCATTCAATATGCTTTTTTATTTGCGCGATTATGTCACGTTTATTTATACGTTGGCGTTTGTCCCAAATTAGCTTTCTTTTTGTCGCGCGAATACGGTTCAACTCAGAGTATGCGATCGGCATGCTTTAAAGTAATTTACGAATGTTTTTGCGATGTCGTTAAGATGTTCTCGTTCGTCCGGAAATACGTTTCATCGCGGTATGTCCCGTCAGCACCTTATAATGTCTCGCCGTGTACAACCATTAACAATTCAATACTGGTTTAATGAAGAGCCGATAAAATGTATATTGTGGTATTCGTCACGACTCCTGTGGCAATTAATCGGCGTTTCGTCTTTTTTGAAACCCGTTTTATGTGCGCTGAGATTGAGTGAGCATCCTCCCGCTTGATTTGTGCTCCACTTCGCGTATTCTTTGTCATGGGAGGGTTTAATTGTGCAATATATCGCGAGGGACAAATTTTGCGCGGAAAGATCTCACGATTTAAACGATCGGCGAAAGTTGTGCAATTTCGTCGGCACTTTTGCAAATGCGTGCTTTTGTTTATCGCTTATTTATGTCTACGTTAAAGTATGTTGTGTTGAGTGCCGGTACGAATAAGTAATTTTAACAGGATATTTAGTTATTTCTTTTAAGATACATTTTGAGGTATTTTCTGATTCAGATTTTAAATCACTTCACATTTAATTAGTATAGTTTTAAGTCCGTTTTCTTTTGTTTTTAGAATATCGGGAACGTGTCTGCAGAGATGGAGCTGCAAAGACTTCAGCAAGAGCACATGAGGAGGCAAGAGATGGTCCGTCGTGGACACTCGCTGTACCCGGGTCCTCCGCTAGCCCTGCTTCCTTTGCTGGAGCAGATGCGACCACAACCACCGCCCTCATCTAATGTAAGTTACCTTAACACTTCTGATAATAAATATAGCAAGAGATCTTACGGCGAATGGTTGAAATATGATGTACCGTTCGCATTACTTGCTGAATTCATTGAAATTATATGAATATAAAAAATATAAATTTGTCGATGACTGTAGAAAAATACATTGTGAAAATATTTGGTTTCAAGCGCTGTCCGCTTTTTCACTTTTACTACTAAACTGTTTTATTTCGAGTTACGTAATTTTTACCACAATATATTGATAAGACCAACAAAAGAAAGTAAAAACTCCAAGAACAAAAATGTTCTTTCATTCTTTCGTACTTCAAACATACCTACTAGCCAAAAGAACTTTATGAAGAATAACTGAAGATATAAGAAAAAAAAATCACGCTAATGCTGGTTGCATAAAAAAAATATTTATCGCGCCTCGTTCGACCGCTTTAACAAGTTCTGCCACAGATTACAAAAGCACTCAAGCGAATGATTGTAAAAAATAAAGATGCGTTAGATAAATCATGGTTTGGCAAGCGAGAAATTAATTATTTACAATTTAAATCATCCATACATGTGTTGGCCAACATCCGGTGCCCATACTTGATATACTCAATCTTAATTAAATTGAGCAATTATTACATTAAATGCTTTAAGAGTGAATAAATTATTGCCTATAAGATTAATGTTAATGTATCAAGTATATTTTGACATTAACTCGATCGCGTAAACATTTTCAACACGCAAGTATTGTAGCAATTTGTTTAGTATGGATACGTTGAATATCAGAATATAATTTGTGATTTAAGATGGAAGATTTTCGGTTGTATTCGTAACTAGCGAACCGCTACGGCTTCGCTCGCATATATTAAGCAAGTATTATACATACATATCTTCGTCTTGAATCACTCTATCTATAAAAAACCATATGAGAATTGGTTGCGTAGTTTAAATAGGGATATAGGGACTAAGAGGGCGACTACGAGTATGTTTTATACTATATAGTGATGTTATTTCTGTTTTAAAAGAAAAGTATCGTGGTAAGGGTTACATTTAAACTCGTGGAAGACTGAACAGCGTCCTCGCTATTCCGCCTGTGTCAGGTGCACGGAGGAACACCGGTGAGCTTTAGTTGGAAGTGGGCAATAGCACCATTCCGTGCGAGTCGTACTAGTCAGTTATCAGTTTATATCAGTTTATAACCACTTCCCCGAGGAAAAATTTCAACTGTTAGAAGTGTCATATTTATAAAACGTTTGTTATCAAAACGCCTTTCTTTCGTACATTTGAAAGGCAGTCAAGGCAGCATTATGTAAAGCAATAAAATGAGATGCGAAGACGATCCGTCATCCAGAACTATGAACGTTTTTATTTGATGTTTATACAAATTAATTGGCGCAATTTCCGCTTACGAAACCGTTGTCAAGGAAAGATGAGGCCTTTGATTGTTGGACATTTATTGTACATAATTATGCTTAGACAAGAATGTCGGCCGTATGAAAGTTGATCAATTCGTTTGATGTTTATGACGTGGTGGGAACATAACATGTTTTGGTGAAACAATCAATTTTTAACGATGGAAATCTTGAATAATATGTTTAGAGGAGTAGGTAGTTAGCTACCGTAAACAATACTTTAAAGTTCTATTACAAATAAATTTCTATTTTAAATTGTAAACTAACTATAATATGTGTAGCGCAGTTTTTTCGCGACTCTTATACCCTATTTGAAACTCTTCCAGAGTTTCATTTTATTTTTCACTAAATCGCAGCCTATGGTTATTCTCGAGTTTTAGAATACATACTCTCGAACAAACAAATGTTTGTACCTCATGTTAACAGACTGTCAGACTCATATATAAATATAAGTAGGTAGGAAGAATATACAATATATTCGTAAATGGATATGTATTGAGTATGCCTCTCTCTCTCTCTAAATATAAGTAATACATATATTTGCTTTAGAATCCTCCAAAACTTTCCCAACTCCTTGTTACTCCATAAATATTAACAATCTTAATACCTATATATAAATCTCGTGTCACAATGTTTGTCCTCAATGGACTCCTAAACCACTTAACCGATTATAATAAAATTGGCATACCATTAGCAGTTTGATCCAACTTAAAAGATAGGATAGCTTACATCCCGGTATTGCCCCGGGAACGGGAAGTACGCGGGTAAAACCGCGGGACACAGCTAGTATATTATATATTAATAATAATAATAATGATATTGACGTAGACACTTGTTTGCGCACGCGGCTCCGCCCACCATATCCAAAGCCAGAAATAACACGCTAATTTTGTACTGCCTAATTCTATTTGTAAAGCCATACAATTAATTACAAAGCCAAGGACTCGTGGCAAAATATTTTGTTTGAACGTAAGATTTAATGAATCTACTAAAATATTCGATCGAATTAAGAATAACACTAATTAAAACTTATTGTAGCTTACATTGTATAATGAAGCTCGTTTATTATTCGTTGATTTACTTTTATAATTGATAGGAAATAGAGAAATTCGTTTATGACACTCGATGCTTAATAAACTTCTAATTGTGCTTCGAGAGACTCTTCGAAACTGTCATTATTACATTGACTTTACATTTTTTTATGTTTTTACAGGGTACAACTGAATGCAAAAGTACCTATTTACTTTTAATATTAGGTACTAAAAATCTTGAATATCGAATAATAATACCCAATTATTCAGAATTTTGTTATCTTATACTTTTTGTAGAATATAATGTAAGAATTTTTTGTAATTATGAAAGTGTATACCTACTTTTTTATGTATCATATTTAACCACGCTTTTGTTAAATAATTTGACAATAATATAAGATAAATAAAAATCATTTATTTCAAACTTATCAGCGTTCCATACTATTACAATTTTACATTTTGATATATAAATAAAAATAAACATTATTACACGTTAAAAAATATAGATATTATTTTCTTGCCTTTTATAAGGAAATAGTCAAAACTAAAATAGATGAACAAACATTACAATAATTTAATGTAATGGCTCGCAGTGATGACCTACGTCAATCTAGAAATAATATTCAAGAATAGTACATAGCTCTAAATAAACCCCTTTGAATATTTAACTGTAAATAGACATTGGCGACGCAAAAGAAAATACGATATAATGGTATAGAATAATATCAAATAATAATATTTATGTTTTTTTATAAAATTTTGAAGCGTATTAGTGATTCTTAGTAAGAAATTAATAAAGGATCCCGTAATTCCTTTCACACATATGCTAGAAAAATACTTTTACTGAATAAATACTACAAATCTTTTAGCTAAAACATCAACATTTTTGAATAGGCAAGCTTTTATATAAAAATTATCAATAGTTATCAACACTTAAAAATGTCACTTCGTCATTACACGTCTCAACATTTTACCCTGTACAAGCTATGCACGTGACATTATAAAGCCTTAATTTCAGCGATTATTCTCAGAAGAGTTAAGAATTATAACTAAATTACTACGTATAGCCTGGTAGAAATGGCATATAAAAATAAGTCCGCCATTTACACGAGTCAGTTTTACTGTGTTTTTCTTGTTTTTTTTCGCCTACTAGAAATAAAGAATTTATAGACATATAAATATTATCAATGCAGGTGGTACCATCATCGTGGCCGGCTCCTATGCAGCAGCTGGCACGATCACCGCCACCCCAAGACCCTGATGCTCCTCTAAACCTGAGCAAGCAGAGGTCTCCGTCACCAGCGCCAATGATGCTGCCTCGTTTCGTGCCATACCCACCTATGGATGAAAGCTCCCCGTACATGAAGAAGGACGATGATTATAACTCTGCTTGTAACAGTAAGTATTTACTTTTTTTTAAGAAAATATTGCCATACCTACTCAAAAAAATATACTGGCTTAGCATACTATTTACAAAAAAAATAAAAAACAATTAGCTATTAACACACAAATTTCCAGACCGAAATTTAAAAAAAAAACTATTAATAAGTTTTTCACAAACCTCAAAATTTTATTTTATATAGGAATCCGTTTATACCTTCCTATCCTTATTACTTATATATTCATAAAGAAATTTCGTTAAAGTTGATAAAAACCTATACTTAAAGAATATACATGGGACACAATTGGACCATGCGTCATGTGATATTTCTACCGACTAAAAATGGGGAAACTGCAAAATCTTTAGCAACGAATCTATATCTAAAGCATTATATAATAAATAAGTTATATCCAGTTAATTGAGACATTAAACATAGCAATTAATTACTCTAAGCTCGACCAAAACAAAACACGGCGAGCGTCCCAAAAGCCGTTCCCTGAATCAATATTAATAACGAAATTACGCAACGCACCGAACTGAAATCAGCACAAAATAGTGTTCTCGCGAAAACTGTGAAATGTTCCGTGTCGCCGGCGAATGTTATGACGTGAGCTTCTAATTGCCAAATATTAATCCGATGAAAAATTGCTGATACGGCCCCGCACCTGCTCGCTGAAACAGCTACGTTATGTTGAGAATTTTCTACAAGTATTATAATACATAATGATTCAGTAAACGCACATTTTGTTGCAATAAGAATAAATGAACCTTCTGCAATTAATTCAAGTAAAACAAGATATTTTACTTTAGTTTTTTATTGCATACTCTCTTCTTGGTGAAATTATTATATATACCTATTACCTACTCTCAAAACACTTTTTACAACACATTACATGCTTAGAAACCATAGAGAAGATAAACTAATGTTGCCATCCTAAATACAGATAATAAATTATGTATAACATTGAGTTTTTATTAACACTTCTTCATTAGCAATTTTAATCCGTCAGAAAGTCTTTTTTTATAAAAATAGACTTCACTACATACCATGAAACAACGTCGTTTTCTCTGTCCCTATATCCAAATATATTTTTAAATCTTTAAAACTAAGCATTTTTTAATAGATAAAGAGATTCAAGAGGCAGTTTTACAATTTTATATGTACCGGGCGTAAGTATAAGCCGGGCGTGGTCCTAGTATATTTATATTCCTTTTTATTTAATACAATTTAATAATTTACTTAATTATATAAATACCTAGTAGCATAAATTAAAAGATGCGCGCGTTTCTTTTCTAAATTACAATACATACGCAAACCGATTATAGGTAAATTAATATATGATTTATACCCTAGATAAACATCAGACAAACATTTAGTAACACGTAATAAAAGGCTTATGTAAAACAGTTTTAGTTTCGTAAGTCGAGATGGGTCCGGTAACTCGAGATTACCTCTCAATAATCTACGGGTCAGTATCGAATATGATTTATGACGTTGCCTCAACATTACAGTTTAATTTGCCTTTACAAGTATTACCTACATTCACAAACGAATTAATTATAAAATCAATTAAATGGGTTGCCATGTTGATATTCATTTATTATTGTTCGGACGATTTATTTTTATTAGTAGGTTATAGTAAATAGTTTTAGTAACTATTATTTATAAAAGGATATAACTCTTATTGACTAACTTTGTTCAAAAAATAGTCATTCGCCCTTAAAATTTTCTACTTCTTACCGAGACGCAACTTCCAATGAATTCTCGTTTCAAAACTATATAAATCTTTAATTGGCATTATGTATACAAGTTGTATGTATTACAAATTATTATTAAAAAAGTGTTAATGAAAAACACATGTTTATTTGTATCTAGAAAGTGCATATAAAAATTAATAAACAGTATTAATTCTGCACTGGCATTACGAGTAAAATGTTTTGGCTACAATGCATTTGCACGAATTTATTATCCGACTTCTGGCTAGTCTGCGTCTGCCAATCTCTTTTATCGTATAAAAGCTTTTTTGTCACTCGTTTTTATATTAATAATCGTACTTTAATGTAAATTATGAAGCGAATAAAATTAATAGAATACACTTCACATAGTTGGCGCGTTCCCAAGCCAGGATGGTTACAAAATCGTCGACCATTGCTTGATTTCCTTTAAAATAAGACAATCTCAAATATAAGGAGTACATGGCGTTTGAGACGTACGTTTCCGCTCTCAGTACAGTCGTTTAAATAAGTGTTTAATCTTTATTGATGTTGTAACAGGTGAACTAACATAAAACGTAAAAAATATTTATTTATTACGATATTAAACAATCTTAACCTATTGAATATTTTGTTATTGGCGGTCTTATCACTAAGAAGTTATTTCTACCAGGCAACCGCTTTAAGGAAATAATGGTGGGGCAAGTTAGTAGTCTCTTTAAATTGACTTTATTTAGTCCATTATTTTCCATTTTTGATAGAAAATTTTTATTATATAAAATAGACTATTTTAATTACCTTATAAATACAAATAAAATAAGGCTTTACTATCACTCATTATTCTTATTAGTATTCATAATTTAAACACCGCCTTTGCGTTCGTTTAATAAAACTATAAAAAATTTTAACACTTAAATACCGCACACTTTGATCGCAATTACAGCTTCTGTTGTTATTTATTAATAAAAACTAAGGAATATAATTTACTACAAATTAATTACAGTAATAAATTAAGCATATTAATTAAAATTGCACGAAATTACATATTCATGTTTTGTAGTTTACGATCAGTTAAACATACAAAGAAAGCGGCGTGTTTGTTTAAAGATAGCTATAAAAATGTTTTAAAATTCCGTTTTGCAGAACGTAGACAGTTACCTGACATTAAATGAAGAATGATTTAAGTAAATACTCTTGCGTAAAATTAAGACTTTCTTTTGTTTTGTTCATGCCTAGAAGATAAGTCTATAATACTACTTATTTTGAAATGGTATAAAGTTCAAAACGTTGTTGGAGTTAATTTTTAGATCGATTGAAAGATTCTTTAAATAATTGTACTTATATAAAAGCTCAGTTTTGTTTTAATTACAAAGAAGTAAATATACCTAACCTTCGTTCTCAGAACTAAGTATTTAAATGAAAAAAATAAGAATAAGTTGATGTCAATTTATACTCATTCCTTCATTAGTTTTTCAAACTGTTATGAGTAGGTATACTTAGGTTAATTACGAACGTCAGTCGCCACTCGTCACCTATTTCACGAATAACCGGCCAAAAAGCGTAGGCGGGTTACACATTGTTCCACTTATGCCAGATACCTCGAACGTAATTGACCGTCCGAGAATATTGTCAAATAACTGAAGTTTCGCGCACAACAGTACCGAAATACAGAAACTGCGACACGTAGGATGTAATAAATTATCTAACAGCGTGTCAAATTAATACAGGGAATGCATTACTTTGGATGTTAGCTTATTAATTGTGAGGACACTTGGTAACGAATCCGTCAAACGAAATGCTAAGCGGATGAGATGTGACCTACATATTTTAGCCGGGTTCTCTCTGATATTTCCGCGCGATTGTATTTCTTCGTTTTATCAAATATGTTAAGTTCTAAATCGTACTAGTTCGTTTGCTTTTATGAATTACTAGCAGTGTGGTGCATTTTAACCCGCTAAAATAGATTCTTCAGTTTTCATTTTTCGGGCTTGTACCTATTACGTTAATTAATCGAAAGTATAATAGGGCTCAGATACTATTGGTTAAGGAGATCATTAAATCAATTTATTAGCATTTTGACTATTTGAGTAGCCTTATTTGGCATACAACTTCACTTTTCTTCTTTGTAATAGGTATTAGTATTTTTTACTATTCGATAGATATTTGTCAGTCATAGGTATGTTTCTTAAAGAATACAAATTTTAAATTTTGTGAAGGGAAAAGCAACACTTACTACTTTAAAGTAGACAATATATGAAGTATCCATAAACTAATAAATAACGCAACGCTTCTTCATCCACTACATTAAATTATATGACTAGCAACAGTTAAGATTAGAACATTCTAAAATATTTACAAATTTCTCGCGTAATCTCCTTCTCACATATTCCTTTGCATAATTCGTTACGTCTTATTCAATTTTAGTCCTTGTAACGGCGAAATAAGGGGTATAATAGCTTGTTGGATATTCTCGAGAGTTACAAATAAATTGTATGGGTTGTACAAAAAGAACTCAATCGGAAGCCAGTTAAGCTATGCTATAAATTACACAGCGCAATGAGTGCCGGCTGTAAAACAATCGTTAAACGGAGATTAAGAATGAATGTGTATTCTGAAGTGGGCTTTGTTTACGAACTTAAAGGCTAAACTACTTTAAAAGTCATTAGGCAATTATATGGCATCTAACTGACAATGGTTTAACTAGAGTAAACGTTCTTCAGTTAAATGCGCTTCGTAAAAGTTTTCATAAATTTAATCAGAGTTTAATTACTGTTAATTATCAATTATTCTTTTTAAAAATATTTTTGCTATATTTTTTTAAACTATTCAACCCTTAGTAATATAAGCTCCTTTAGATTTGGTTTAATGTTATATAGATAACATTTAACATTCTTATTTTACTACCCAATAAAATATATTTAATTAGCTATAATAAATGCAAATGTCTCTTTAATTGCATAGTGGTATTAAAAATAAAACACCATGCTATCTTCTTGATACGATACTATCAAAACGGCAAATATTTTTATACCAAATATAGGTTACACGCACAATTAAAAATAATGATAGTAGGTACGTTATTGCACCTACATTCAAACAGCAACAAAATCAATTTATAGACTTGTCCAATTAATGTAGAAAACTAACGCATCGTAAATTTGTTTACAGCGTCATCTTGGGGACAGAATGCGCCCGAAGAAGCAGAAAAAGCGAAACTAATTCGTCAACCGAAACGCGACGAAGCTGGGAAACCTCACATTAAGAGACCAATGAACGCATTCATGGTTTGGGCTAAGGATGAACGTCGTAAGATACTAAAAGCCTGCCCAGATATGCACAATTCTAACATATCAAAAATCCTCGGCGCGCGATGGAAAGCTATGTCCAACGCTGAGAAGCAACCCTACTATGAAGAGCAGTCTAGACTGTCTAAACTGCACATGGAAAAGCACCCCGATTATAGGTAATATTTTCTTTTATAATGCGCGTGCGTATTTTATTCTATTGCTGCCTAGAAGAGATCATTGTGTGAAAGAGCTGCCAGTGTCATGTTCTAACTATTACTTAGATATGAATGGATATGGATGCGTAAAAATAAATAAACCTGCGTCAAAAGTTCCGTAGTATTGTATATTGATATGTCAAAAAGTACGTAATTGTGACGTCATTGGGTAACGAGACCGAGTTACAGGATTCATAACATGCTGTCGGTACGTTTGGGTCTTCACGACACAAGTTCGCCTAGTGTGGAGGCCGCTGATATGTAAATAGGCATAGTACGCGTCATGAATCTTTAGCGCTGAACGAAACCTGCGCAGAAGTCAAAAATAAGGTATCGAGGTAACGTGATCGTCGGTGCGCGAGCGTTGATGGGTTGTCCCAGTCGTGTTGTCTATCTCGCACCAATACGTCAATTATGAGCGCGATTCTACCGATGCACAGCTATTCTCGTCCAGCGCTAAACATAAATGACGCGTACGTACGCGTATATACCTATATTATTATATGAGTCGTGTGATGTTAAAATAGATATTTTTTGATTCTAGGTACCGACCGCGACCGAAGCGGACGTGCATCGTGGACGGCAAGAAGATGCGGATATCGGAGTACAAGAACCTGATGCGCACGCGGCGCCAGGAGATGCGGCAGCTGTGGTGCCGCGACGGCGGCGAGATGGGCTTCCTGCCCGCGCTGGCGTCGCCCGGCCCGTCCAACTCCTCGCCGCCGCCCAACGGCGCCGGCTACATGAACCCCGGCTTCTCGCCGCCGCTGTCGCCGCGCGAGGACGACTGAGGCGCGGCGCGCGGCTGGCCCTACCCGCCCTACCCGCCCGCCGCGCCCCCGCACCCCTGGTGAGCGCTCCTCGCACCCCCCCGTGGCCATCGGATCTCTTGTCCGCGAGACTATTCCATTAGTGAGCTAAGACGTTGACTTGTGTGGGCTTATTGGTGCATCGGGCTCTGACGAAATACGTTGTGCCGAAACGAACCGGCGATCTAGAAAAATGTATATAGTGAGCGGATGTGAACCGCTAGACTCGTTGTATTGAACGTTTTATGTAAATAAAATCGCTTTGTAGATATTACATCAGGTAATTTTGTGTTATTGTAGTCTAGTGTAAGTTTAGAATACGTATTCGTAGCGTCAGTATGTGTTGCCATGTATAAAAACCCTTATCTATCTTATGACGTAGTAGCGTATAGGCGTAAGGACTTATAATGTATCGAACCAAAAATTTGAAGCGACCTGCTTGAAAATTTAAGTGTTTTGAACACGAAACTGATTTTTGAAACCAGTGGGAGCTATTGAAGCGTAATAACGTTACAAAAGAATAATACTCATACTCATAATTTAGCTCTCTCGCGAACTGTTTGTAGTTAAGGTTGTATTACATTAATAATAAAGTACCTAGATTTGTCTCGTAGGTATAAAAATGTATTCGAAATTATATAGCTGTCTAAAACATAGGTACAATATCCGTTGTGTCAAATTTGTTGTAACAATCTTTTTATTTAAACCTGGCAAAATTGATTTTCTTGAGTGTCTAACACTACGGTCAATTTGGTATTGTCAATTTATAATAAACAATTTAAATTTAAATAAGTTAGTCTACCCACCGACAGTTTGTGGGAACAATTGAACAATTAAAAAATATTAATCGCTTTATTCAATCGTGCAATTTCATAGTTTTAGTGTTAAGCTATAATTGAAAGCATAATATCTACATAATATTTAAAATAATATACTATCTATAGTAACAATGTATAGATTTTGCGTAGTCAATCGTTGATTGCCATTTCATTATTTTGTTATTTAATTTTTTAAATATAAACACTCGCTTTTACCTGAACTGATGGTGAGTGTGCGCCAATGTCTTACGTCAAAAATATAATGTCAAAAACATGGCGCGTATTCCCTTTATTTTATGCCAGTAACATTATTTGAAAGTGGTAAGCGATAGTTTAAGCATAAGTAAATTATTGTGTATGTGTCTTACTGTTTATCGATAACGTAGCGTATATCATTCTTAGTAAATGTGTAAGAATTTAGATCAGTGCCGTTAAATTATTTATTTTTATGTTGAGACCCATTGTATTGTAAATATATGATATTTTGATGTAAACGTTAGTAATTGTGGTTATTTAAATGATGGATACTTAATTAACGCGACTTGCATGGATCTCGGTCGAATCTTTATATTTATTTGACTGTTTTTTAATTATTCTTAAAATTCAATACTTGCCATATTTTCTATAGTCTTCTTTACTACTTAAACGTATTTTATCTATGTACTTAGAAAAGTTTTTTACCTATGTTGTTATATTTTGTTTTTCTTTATTATTATTATTTCAACGATTTGAGATTTTGTTAATTTATCCAGTGGAATTATTCGCGATATGAGGTAGAATGTAGGTTCTTATACCTAGTTGGTATAAACCAGGACACATTATTTAAAAATTGTGCCAAAACCCAAAAGTTTAATAAAAAGTAAATATAAAAATAGTACTTCGTTTTTATTTTACCAAACCCTACCAAATTGCTATTTCTCATTTTATTTTTACATAATTTATGAAGTGAATCTACGATAACGTGGATGTGAATAGATTTTGTATGGTTACTGGTTAGTTTACCTTAAAACCCATACATTGATACTCTCTTCATAACGCAGCAGTCATTCTCTATTACGTAGAAATGTGTTTTTCGTGTCCATATTTACACAAAAAATGTTCAATATCGTTGAGTGTTTAAGTTTTTTGATGAGGCTACGAAAGACGCCGACTAAACCATTGAGGTCCCGAAACTTCGGACGTCGTATACAGTCGTTTTGCTTTCATTATTGTTAATTGCTTAGAACACTTACTTACATCATTATGCTTAGTTTGCTTGAAAATGATGGTCTAGAAACAAATACGCCAGGTGCTTAAATCTAACGTACTTATTATCAGTTGCAAACTAACTTTGGAACAGTAAACATGGCCAGTAAATGAATTTGGTAATTTTTCTTTAGTTTCTCCATATAACGATAAAAAATGCTCGGACCCTTCAGTTTCGTAATAAAGGGCACTGTATGTACCTATTGGCTGTGTGCAAAAAGAGTAGTGCCAGACAGATAACGACCGCAGCGAACAACACGGCAGAAATTGGAAACTAATTCGGAGGATCAGCTGTCAAGTGTTGATACTTGATTGTAATTTGTAGTACAAAATCAATTTAATTACTCATACACCATTATAGCTTTATCTTCATTAGCTGTGCCATACCGGGTTGCATCACAATCAACTTTCTTTGGATTTAAAATATCACAAACTAAACATTCAATACTCTTAGTTTTACGGGTTTTAATACTGTATACATTTTTACTTGCACTTATGTCTTACTGTATACCAGTCAGGACATGCCGATTGCTTTATTGTTTTAATAATATCCTCATTTGAGACAACAACATAACTATCATAATATAATTTTAGATCTACCAGTGCGCAATCTTTGTGATATGATTCATTTTCTGTTCTTAATATAAAAAAGGTATTTAAGCACTCTACACAATCTTCTTGCTCCAAGTTTGACGAACCTTCATTCAAAACTTTTGCTAACACTTCCTTGGCATCAGTCACATTTTTAGATGGTTCTCCAACTAAAACTTGTTTCAAAGACGACTCCTCAGCTAATTCACGGTGAGTTACTGGGCGCACTAAACTACATTTCCATTTTGCAACTGGTGGGAACATATCTTCGAAGTATCTTCCTTTAGAATATTTATTTTGAACACATTGCCGAATACTTTGCCCTACTGTTGTTCATTACTTGTCTTTGACAAGCTGGTGGTGCTGTTGACATAATATGATATTAAAGCACTAACATGCTTGCACTTGCCGTTTAGATTGTAGACACAGTCACATTTTACACCAGTGACGACACGAGCACCATTTATCTGTAAAAAATAATAAGAAGGATAAGAAGCTTACAATTAGTAAATTGGAAATGACATAGGTACATTACATTCTAGCATCACATAAACATTACTTACGTTTCAACTGGTTTTGTATGGTGTTAGTGTCACAGACGTCTGACGAATTGCGTGGGCCCGTATTAAGTATCAATAATATAATATAAGCTCTGGCCGTTATGTCGCAGTTCTTCCACATTTCTTACATGCTCGGCTAATACTAATTTATTGCCTTTTATCTCAATTTGTGGTTGGAAACTAATATTACCTATATATAATAGTTTCAAACCCGGTTTTTATTATTGTATTCATTTTACACTAAAACTATTGAATAAATTGCACTTGAATAACGTCAACAATACTATTTTAATCTTTTGGTTTTATTTATATTTGCAAAGAAAACGAATATTGTTTACCTACATTGTTATTATTTGACAGCTTCCGCAGAAGTTGTAGCTTGTAAACGATACGCGTCGCCACCGTCGCGCACATAGCCAATACCACAGAAAGCTGAAAGAACATCTTATTTTAACTTATTCTTATTAGAACTAGACTTACTACGTATGTTTATTCTGGGACAAAACTAAGAACACCATGGTCCATGACACGAAAGAGGCAAATAAAAATCAATTTTTGGTACATTATTTTTTTATTTACTTGAATACATTAATAAGAATACAGTATAACATTGATATGGTTACAATGCTGTCTACATACAAAAATATACACAAAATATTTACATTTTCATTTTAGGATTACATAATATGTAAGTACCTTTACGTATATTATTCTAAATTGATATCTTATTCACTGTTATATGTATATAGTATGTCTTAATTAGGACTAAAAGCCATTTTTTAAGAACAGAAGTTTAATTGCTAAATGCTGCACATTTTTTTTTTCATTTATTCAAGTTCCTATTAATAAAGCTTAAAGCATTTTTTCCTTTAATTTCTTTCCTTTCCAATATAATATAAACAGACTAGATTAGACCAAAATGAGTGATTTTTTAAATATAAATTCAATATTGGTTATAAGCACTAAAACCTATAGATAAAATTCAAATATATCTTCTTTCAAGTAGGCTACATATTGCATCACTTGTATCGTGATAGTATTACAAAACAATTTCGAACCTCTAAATACAGAATATTATATTTAAAACGCCTTTAATTGCAGTTTTATTTCTATTGAAATTATGTTTTATCCCTGGCCGTGTCTTTGCATAAATAAGGAGATGATTTGTTTCTTTTATTCTTTCTTGAATAAATTTTAAGCCATCTATTGAAAAAATAAATTGTGTACCTACTGAATATAATGGATTTGAGAAAGGCTAACCTTATACTGCAAATACAGTTTGAGGTAATGAAATATATTTCAAAAATTAGAAGTTATTTTACAATGCTTACATATTTGCATAGGTGGGGTTATAATGGAGTTTAACTTAATATACATTTATGCATATTAAAGAAGATAGAAAAGAACAAAAATATTTAAGAAACAAAACACTCCTTTAGTTTTACATTGTTATGGGAAAAGCATTCGACCGTTCTTGTTTAATCATAAAGATACATCATAAGTACAAAAAAGAGAAAGAAAATATTAGTTTTCAATAATAGTTATGGAATGGGTGCAGTATTTTGTTTCTTAAATATTAAAAACGCAATTCCTTCAAGAAGTAACAATACAAAAAGTATAAATTACATAAGGTTAAGTAAAGTAAGTAAAGTATTTAAACAGATAAATAACAAATAAGTACCTATGTTGAGTATTTTGTTATTTTACTAATAATTACTTAAACTTGAGTACAAAAATATCATATAATTATGAAACTGTTGTTACATTAGTATTTTGTGCATATTGCTGATTAAACAGTTAATTGTATAAAGTAATATTAATTGTATTTTTTATCTGTCAAATATCTTTTTAAAATCATAATCTACATTACATTTAAACAAACTTAATTAGTTAGGTTTTGACATGTGTCAAATTTAATCGGGTAGTTTTAAACAGGAATTCTGTATATAATAAAATACATTATATGTAAAGCTTCAAACTTAATTATTCCTGTTCAAAGTTTATAAAAAAAAAATGTTACACTCATTTAATATGTAGAATATTCGAGTCATTAATAAACAACAAAATACAGTGTTGCCATCAAACTATTTAGTAATAAATTTAAATCCAATGTCTTTTTTTCAATGAAAGAAAAGAATGATAATTTAAATTAGGTGTTTTCAAAAGTAAAAATACAAAAAGTAATGTGCATTGAAATCCTGCATAGGGTAACGAATTACGAATCCATTTAACAATTGCCAGATACAAAAAAGAACATTATTGCAAAGTACATGAAGGACACAGTTTTATCTTATTCAAATCTAAGCACGCACCGTGAAACACATGGCCACACTTAAAAGCCCATACTCCGCCATCTTTGATTAGAACTTCATTTTGCAATGGCAACCCACATAGCCAGCAGTCCAATACTTTATACTTATCTGTCATGATTTTTAATAGACCATTTAGGTTGATGTTTTTGTTTTTTAGTAGTAATATATTTTCGTGTACGTCTCGTAGGCCCCAATGTTGTGAGGTCGCACTGACTAGAAGCGGTAAGGCTGTGTTCTTAATATTTCCCGTCGAAGCTTCTCGAAGAAGGGAACATATCTGAAATAGGAACAAATAATAATTAACATAGGCTTTTTTAACACTTACTGGTGATTTTAGCACCAAAATATTGTCTATTTAAATATTCAATACTCATAAGTTTATTATGCCTAAGATATATCAGTTATTTAGTTTTAATAAAAATATATTTTTAAAAAACAAAAAAAAATGATCTTTAACATAGAAATTATAATGCACTACTTGTTATTAGGCATCAATGAAAACTGCTACACAGTTTTACTAAGTTAAATTCAATAATGTTTCTAAGTATTTAGAAAGCAAACAAAGCAAATATTGAGAAATATAATAACCTAATTACCTCTATCCTCGATTGTTCATATTCATAAGCACTGTACAATGTATCTACAAGCGGCACAGTGATTGTTACATCATATTTTTCAAACAAACACACCAGCAAACTTGTATGAAAGAATTTCATAGTAAGAGCTCCTTTATCTATCAAATTCCCGTGTTTCTTCATAGCAGTGATCGCATTTTTGCCTCCTATAGATTTTATGATCAACGCTCCGAGATCATCCCAGCTTAGCATATCCTTTACAGATATATTGTCAAACTTCTTGTTACAATTAAGACATATATTAGCATGTAAAGTCGCATACAATTGTATGGCTCGATCCCAAGTATCCAATGTAAATTGTGGAAGAAACGAATGCAGTAAACTTTCATCTAACATTTGTAGTAATATTCTTAGTACATGCAGTAAATCCTCATTCCGTCTTAAGTATAATATCTTTTTCCATAAATACGGCATTCGCTTGCACATTTCGTAGCATTGTTCTTTTGTTTGACTTGACCATTGCCTTTCTATGAACTCATCTATCAAATCAGAAAACACTGGTAATTTACTCGTTCGAATGTACGGTAAGGGAAATCCACACTCACAACCGATGTTCATTAATTTTTGATTCTTCACATTCACTGTTATACACGAGTCGACAAAATACTTATACAACACTTCACTGCCTATTATTAAGTCTAAAAACTCCTTATGTGATGTTTCACTTAAATAAGTTAGAAATGTATTGTTCGGTACAAATCTAGAATCGTCCAAAGCTCCTATGGATACACAATATTCCTCTAATGAGAGCATCAGTTCATGTATTTGATGAATATCACAGCTATAATCCTCTATAATCGAGGGTAAATTCGAAATATCTGATTCTTTATTAACTAGGCTTAACCGTGCATATTGATATAATAATTTACAAAATTTGTCTTCCTTGCTCCTTACTACATTATTGTCTATTTCAATGGTTTCCTGACTAGATTCTTTAAAAATAATGTCATCATTTAAGACTATAGGTGTGTCTTCTAAAGTATAATCGTCTCGACAAATCCATTTAGGAGTAGTTTCATTGTCTTGTATCGGCCTAATTGATGCTAATTCTTGATTATTTCTATCCGTACCTAGATATTTCATTTTTTCCTCAAAATCTTCCCATTTCTCTTTTAGTATTTTTTTACTCGTATTAAATTTACCAGATACAGTTTCACTGAGACCTTTCAAAGCTTGCAATGCTTCAGGTGATAATGAATTAAATAAATTTTCCTCATTATGTTTAGAATCAAAATTATCATCTAATAGTGATTGAGTGTGATATGAATTATCCACAACATATATTCCAGATTTCAGTTGTGTTGCCTCGTTCGGTTTTAGTTTTTCCAAACCATCTAGAACATCTTCTATATTTTGCAAGAGGTTATTATTCTTTAACTTATCTCTTAAACCTAGTAGTATATGCATTTTCAGTGATAGATTGTTTGCAAGCAAATAATCTTTATACAAGGCACAAAGTTCTCCGCAAAACACATACTTTTCGTCAAGATAGCATTTAACTAAGAACTTATCTATTTTCATGTACTTCAAGCTTACAAGTGATCCATTTCCAAGCCATACATACAGCATGTCATGATAAACTCTACAATCTAATATATCATTATAAGAACACCAAGTTGTATCATCAACATCTTCAATATTCAGAAAGAATAATGCTTGCTTGTTATATGAAAAAATGGCACCGTTCATAAAATATATTCTTGGAAAACTAACAGATTGGCCTTCGCATGAATTCGTTGTGTTTTCAAAATTTAGATTTTCATTCTGATATGAATCTGTTGTAACTATTTTTATGGGGGGCTTGGCTAAAACTTGTTTGAACTGATGTGTTCTATGAACCATGCCATCAATTGTAGCTTCCCAAACTCTTGAAGAAGGCCGTGCACAGTATATTAACGTATTCGAAAATTCATCTCCCACAACAAATCTAGCTTCATCATCCACTATATTATATTTCTTGACTTCTGTTATATCTTGAACACTGTGATCAGAGATGCCGTTAGTGAGAATCTTTTCTGTAGTCACAAAACACGCTCCAAACTCCCCATCTCGTAGTTTTTGTCCTATTTGCCTGTACTGCTCTTGAGCTGTGTTACAAATGTAGCAACGAGTCAATGTCGATACCAACAGCATGCAATCTCGCGTATCGAGTTGACATATTCGGGAATCTAAACTCATTATTGTTTGAGATGAGCTGTGGAACATAGTTTTAGCCTGAAAAGGAGACAAAATTACTTTTATAAGCACTTTCTAAATAACTAACACTTTCTAAACTGAGCAAAAAAAATGGGTAATAAATCCAATGATATATTTAAATGTGCGTTCAATGTTTAATCAATAATTAGTTAAAATTTATTTATAACTTTGGTCTTATCTCAGAATACAGAATATGGTTTATACTGAATGTAGAAGGTCCTATTTATTGAGATAAAGTTAGTAAATTAAAATTACTCTATAACTTGCCCAAACAATTATGTATTTCAATATTGAAACTTATTAGCTGCTAACTCTTGAATAAAGAAAACTCGTCAACAATATAATCTTCAATTAACCTACTACATATAGAATTCAAATTATCTTACAATAAAACTCTGCAGCTGGAGGACTGATATTTTTCCAACATCGTCGCCGGCAAATAGCATGTTTCTACTCCATATCATAGCTGTCACTTCATTTCCAAGGTGCTCCTTAGACGATGTCGACGAATAACTTCTGCTCAGTGTCTGATCACATTCTGTCACTGTCACCATCCCCTTCCCATTTGCAAAGCCGATGTGCTTCTCATCGGCTGCTATGGCTAACCGGGTGATTGGGCCATCCTGAAAATTGCAGCAGAATATTATGGACTCTTTATTTGTCAAGACAATTCCTATAACACAGGGTCTAATAAATCTGCATTCTAACTTCAGCTTCTAGTCTATTCAGTATAAAAAATATAGATATTCCTATACTATATTATCAAACAATGATTGTGATATTTTCTTTGTTAGTCCATACTAATATTATAAATGGGAAAGTGTGTCTGTCTGTCTGTATGCTTGTCTTTCTTTCACGGCAAAACGGAGCGACGACTTGACGTGATTTTTAAAGTGGAGATAGTTAAAAGGATGGAGAGTAACATGGGCTACATTTCTAACCCCCCACTACCCTAAAATGGGGGGTGGAAGTTTGTATGGAGCATTCCGCAATTTTCAAGGAAGAAGGTAAAAATTTGTATGGGGACATTTATGACTACCAAAAAATAGCCCATCCTTTTTTTGCAATCTGCACCCAACCCCTTAAAACAGGGGTTGAACTTTTATATGGGACTTTTCGCAGTTTTCAAGGCCGGAAGTTAAAATGTCTGATATACAGTGGAATAACACTCATAAATATTATATATGTCACCGGAAGATAACAAGAACAGCAAAATTATTAATTTCCTAGTAAATTTATAAACCCTCGTAGGATTCTAAACGAGAGACAAATTGTATTATTTTACGGCCACATTTTCTCAAATTTATCAATTTACCGAACTTGTGCGTAAAATAATAAGTAAGCAATAAACAAACGTCATGTGCGCTCTGATTGGTTGAATAACTGTCAACATCAACCAATCAGAGAGCAGTGTGTTATTTTCCGTATCTTAAAAAAGTGTAAAATTAAAAGCTTTTTTGTGATTAGTGGAACCATTTAGAACCTTATACTTTTCTTTTTGTTAATACATACATACAATACATAGCAACTGTAATAGCAAATGTAAATTACAAATATATTTTTCTGGTGTGGGGATCGAACCCACAACCCTTCACGCAGAAAGCAGTTGTGCTATCATAAATCTTTTCTTTTTTATTCTATGTTCCCATTTGAGTGTATTTTAATTTCCCACATCAAAATGTAGCCTATGTGATAATCTAGTGTGACAGCAGTACAAATTTTTTTTGAAATTGTTTCAGATGTTTAGACATAAAAAAGTAACGTACATAAACACTTACAAACTTTCGCCTTTATAATATACAAGCTGCTTCCAGCGACTCCGTCCGCATGAACTTTCATATAAAATTGGACTCCCTCCCCTTATAACCCTTTTTTTCTCGTTAAAAAGTAGCCTATGTTTTTTTTCAAGCTCTAGAGTCTAGAGCTAGAGCAGTGGTTATTAACCGGTGGTCTGCAGACCACTGGTGGTCCTTAGAAGCATTCCAAGTGGTCCGCAAAGCAATCACAAATAAAAAAATTATACGAAGCAACAATTTAAAAATAAGTAGTATACAATCCAAAAATTCTATTAACATTTATAAATATGTATAATGCGCATTTACAATAAATAGTAAAAAAATATATATTGAATAATTTTATGCATTTTTTTTATAGATATGTAGAACAAGCGTTTTTTTATTGACACTCAGATAACGGAGGTATAATCGTGAAGCAAATAGGTGGTCTGTGACAAGACAGAAATTTTAACAAATGCTCCCTCATGTCTTAAAGATTACGAACCACTGCTCTAGACCATATGTGTACCAAATTTCATTACTATCGGTTCAGTAGTTTTGACGTGAAAGCGTAACAGATAGACAGAGTTACTTTATAATATTAGTATAAGTTTAGATTACCTTATTCGGAATGAGTTGTATGAACTCACAAGGCCATCTATTGAAGACATAGATACCGCCGCTTGTTGCCCCAAATGCTATCAATGATTTGGACACATCAAAACATGTGTACTGAAAACATAAGAAATAATGTATTAATATGTTGTTTCACTGCATTTTTTCTGATGAATTTGCTAAACATTTGACTTGGCTATGAAAAAAATATATTTTAATATTATAAATAAACATTTAACATTAATAATAACCAATAATGCAAGCAATATAAGGCTTAAGAAATGAAAGAGCAATAAACATTCACCTCAAAATCAGGCAGTATGTGGCTATTTTTAAATTACATCAGACATCTAAGCAAAAGGTTACTCTAATGGTAAGCAACAAACTGCTCGTAAACAATCACAAAGGCAGTCTTGCATTGCCAACTTATGAAAATTTGACTTACACATACACATCTGGTTCACACACATCAGGTTGCCTGGCTAGCAATAAGGCCGCCTTTCGTACGTTATTTTTGTGTCTTTTTATACATGTACTCATTTTGTAATTATTTGTAATGTACAATAAAGCGTATAAATAAATAAACATCTGATACAAATAAAATGAAAATTGTATTCTTTTACTTGTTTCCTACTGGAGGGTACCATTTATGCAAGCAAGGCTTTTCAAGCCTTAAATATTTCAAATTGCATAAATATTATGTAATATTTTTTTAATGATTTGATTACAAAAAAACAATAAAGACAGCAAATCTATTTTAGCATGTATTAATTAAAAGTTAAGTTTTTCAATAGATTATTTTATTTATATTATGTGATGAAAGATTTGCTTTCATAATTATTTTAAAATTGGGTTTTAAACATTAAGCACTTGTAAACAAAAATATAATATGATTTAAATCGATATTAGTTTTTTGTTTACTCTTTTAGCCTTGACTAACCACTCTTATATTAAATGCCTCTATGTGCGATAGTTTTCGATTATAGACACTAATGTAGGTTTTGAATAAGTGCCAAAAATATTAAAATACTAACCTTTATGCGTTGAATATTCTTAATAGGAAAATTTACACTTTCTGTTAGATCTAGTAGCTCCTGAAGGATATAAGGTCGTAATGCGGATTCAGACATGATTTATAAGCACATTTTGTTTAATAAACTAAAGGAACTAATAATCTTCATTTAATTGGAAAATAATGATTTTTAAAAATATAAATGTTTCATAGACTTGCGCTAAGAATTTCCAAATGTGAATTTGACAAATGACACAGGAAGTGTTTGACTGTTGACAGATAAAAGCAAATGACATGTTTGACATTTAACAGATAACAAAATTACCTATTAATAACATTCCTAGTTTTACTATTATAGCACTAAAGCGCATTATACGGCATAATACTTAAAATTAATTGTTTCAACTACATATTTCTTTATTCATATATCGAGTGCTCACTTCTCTCAAAAGTAATAAGTAGTGCTTTCGCTTGATGCGTGCTCAGTGACAGAAATTAACAAATGCTCTTCTTCAATTTCACATTGATCGAAATTGTAATGATGTAATAATTGTAATAATGTAATTGTAATTGGAAAACGTTTATTATTTTCTGGGCAAAATAGCAAAAAGCAATTGTTTTAACAAAAAAACAGTTTTAAATGCTTCATTACGCCATAATAAACACAACACATCAACATTTCCGGGAAACGTGCAGTACTTTTAAGAAAAACTAATTTTAAAGTTTTCTCGGGGAGGCTTATGTCAGTGTAGCTAAATAAGATAAAAATGTAAAAAAATATGATTGTTAAAGAAGGCTTTATCATTATTATTAATGTTAAAGTTTTAATTCTTAAATTGGCGCAGAAACGCTGGCTCTAATCTCTATAATGCAGTGTTGCCTTAGGGGCATTCCTCTTAGATTTGGGGGTAAATAAATGAGTTGGTATTTTTTTAGTTGTTTAAAATTATTATCATCTATATCTATACATAATATAATAAAAATGTAACGAGTCTCTGTCTGTACATGGAAGATATATTAGGAGAAAAAATATTATAGGAGACCTTTATTAATGCAATAGAACCCAAAACAATGATTTTTGAAATTTTTGTCTGTTTGTTTGTGCACGCTAATCTCAGAAACGGCTTATCCTATCTAGATGGAATTTTAAATGATATAAAGCAGTAAGCTTCACTTAACATTTAGTGTTTAATTCATGTCAATCGGTTGATAAATAAAAAAGTTATGGCAATTTAAAGAATCACTTTGAACTCGCTGAACGTTTGTTGGCGCGGGTTAGGCATTTTCAAAAATGCTGCCCAAAGTCACTTTTCTACGCGGGCGAAGTCGCTGGCACAGCTAGTTTTTTTTTATAGTTAAAAGTTATTACGTTTATAAAATGTATCTTCCTTCAATTTAGTTTACCCTAATACTCTAACTTACTATTGGCTACAAATCTTTTAATTACACCTCTGAATGTCCGTTTTTAAATAAAGTGATTTTAGGGGTGTTTTTACACAATATTAGGTTGGTACTTATAAAAAAAAATTAGGTTGGTACTTGGTAGCCCGTACTCCGTAGCATTAGTATAAGTCGACGCCAGGAGTTTTGGCGGGAATCTGGCGGCGTCTATTTAAAATCTCGATTGAATATTCGTTTTTTGGTGCATATGGTGATTTAATGTTGTTGTTGTTGTGATAGTGATTCATGCAGTAAATTAGCTATATAGATAAGTGTCCAGGTACGGTAAGAACGAAACGACTGACTGACTCGACTAAAGATGACTTGATGACGATTTTAAATGACTCATATCAACTTTTATCTGGACCACGTTGCCCCTTGTTACATTGACACTGGCAAAAAGCTACACGCTAATGCCAAAATATAAAAAAAAAGTCGACGCCAAATATGTATTCGAGACGAGAGACGTCTCACGTCATACAGAACTTACAGAAGACACAAGTAAACAATATCAATAAAGTTCTACTATCTCGCATTTTTGTTATTTTCTGTAAAATTATTGGATAAGATGACATACAAAAGGTGTATAGTACCACAATGTAAGAGCACTTCGATAGCAAATCCAAAAAAAGTGTTTGTGTATGTTCCAAAGAATGTTGATACACGAATTAAGTGGTTAAAATCGGCTAAGATAGACCCTAAGGGTATTTTATCGCATGCAAATATGTTTATGTGTGAAGATCACTTTGATGTAAGTATATTATTGACTGGCTGACCCCTGCTCACTTCGTTGGGCAGAATATTAATAATCCTTTTTCGGTTTTTAATATAGCCACTACACACAGCAATAATGTGGCTTTCTATTGGTGAAAGAATTTTTAAAATCGGTTCAGTAGATCCCGAGATTACCCCAAACACATAAACTTTATTTTATAATATTAGTATAAAAGTATTAAAAGAACCTTCATTGATTCTTTAATTAAAAGGGGTTTTAAACACAAAATATTCTATTAATTACCCACCATGCATTACTTTTTGTGTTTTCTTGTTTAAACCATAATGTCAATAAGTTCTAAACTTTTTTAAATATGACTAATATCAAATTGCAGATGGAAAAAGACACAATGAATTACATGAAATATAAAATGGGCTTCTGTAAGAGATTAGTTTTGACTTATGAAGCTTTGCCAAAAAAATTTCCTTGGCAGGAGGATTGTAAAAGTCGATTGTGTGTTCCTGAATATTCCCAAGATTTAATAGCAAAAAGGAGAAGATTGAATCTTCTCCAAGAATGTAAAAATAAAGTCTGTCCTCCGTGTGTGAATACTATAGTGTCAATCTTAGATAAAGATATAATTATGCCACCGGATATTGTTAAATCTAAAGGTATGTTCCTGCATGTAGTCTACATCTAGAGGATTCAATTCCGGCCGATTTTTCCAATCCCGGGATTTTGGGAATTTCTACAGTGAATCTCGGTATCCTGGGATAGTCCTAGGATTATATTGACATTAAAAATCAGTCCACAAAAAAAAGTATCAAAGCAACTTTTTATATATTTGGGTCGGGTATTTTCTAATGAACAAAATGTGGACAATTAAGTATTGTTAGTATGTACTAAGTCCGTAATAACATAAGTAGAAGTCTCGTTAAACTCACACTGTTATTACTTAAAAAAAATAATTTCCGGAGTGATCATGGTTATTATTCATAAAAAAATTTATTTATCACTACGGAAAATTCCAGGACTTATAAAATAATATGCCGAGATTTTCAAGAATAAAATATGTCCGGGATCCCCTATATACATAACAACTTAAAACATTCTCTTCATGTTTCTTTTGGAAAGCTTTTTGAGTTTACTATTTTAGCTTCAATAGTTTACTAATGCAATTTTAACATGAGATACATTTATATTCAATTCCTACATAAATGCAGTAATAAGCTTTGTGTATTTGTCTTTTCAGAATTACCAAAAACACAGGATAAAGGAACTATGACAGATCTTAAAGCAACAGTTGAGAAATCCACACAATTGAAATTCAAGTCAAATAAGCATTACAGGAGCAAGGCAGTACAGACTAAATGTAACTATAAAGATAGTTCAACCTCACCATGTAAAATGTCTACAGAGTCTACGCAATACCACCTAAAACCCGTAAAAGTTGTAAAATACATTCCGTGAGGATGAAAAGTCAGATGATGTTTCATCTCTTGACACTATTTAAATTAGTCAGTCATCAACATGTAAACCTTCTTCATCAGCTACGGCTACTACCGACTCTGATAGCAACATAACACATGAAATAAATGATACACATGAAAACTTAGAACAAGTGATTGACGAATTCAAACATACATTGTTTATACATATTAATAAACCATTCATGTATGCTTGTAAACCAAAAAAGTGCTTTTTTATTATTTAGCTTTTACATCAACACACCATTATAATATATAGCACATTTTTAGTATCAAAAGATAGATTTGGATTATCATTGTCATATTATGCAAGCAAAATATTTTCAACCAACATCCCAATTCTATTTTAAAATCTTTTCTCAATAATAAGTCAATATAAACGAAAAATTAATAACACACAATCCTCCTATTGCATTTAGACACAAATATTATAATGTCACTTGGATAATTGACTGTTTAGAAATTGATATTCAAAAATAAAGGCCCTCTAAGCTTTAAAATGGTCAGACTATTAGAAAGGGTGGTTTAGTAAATTTTGGTTCTCAAGTGTTCGGTGGTGGAATGAGTGATGTGAAAATAGTAAAAATTGATTTTTTTTTGTCAAACAGGAAAGTATTAACCCGCTAATAGTGTCTTGAACAGGTTCTTAGTAATAAGGGTATAGTTATTAAGGCCACCCAGTGTTAGTGCAAGTGAAAAGCTAACAAAAGCAACAAAAGCTTAAGTGCGACAAACAAAGATAGTTGCTAGTTTGTGTGTTCATATTGAACATGTTAATATGCGTGCCAGAGAGTTTTACATGTTAAAACGACAATCTGTGATCAATTCCAATACATTGTGTGTTAGGACTTGTCATAATTATTGCATGTGCTTTAATCAACTTGCAGGACTCTAATTAAATAATATGAAAGTTTTTTTATAATATAGTTGTATTAATAAGACGATTATAATTAATATGAAATGTTTTATTTACTTTATATTCGTTTTAATAATAAGTACATAGTACCTACTATTATACAGAATTGTAAATATATTTGACTTCCAAAAAGAAATAAGTTTTTGATGAGGTTTATAACATAATTGTGATCATAAATTTTTATAACACATAGACATTTTTTTGTCTTTTCAAAGTTGTTAACGATATTTCATTTATATGTCAATGACCCGTCTCTACTTGTATATGACGTCACCACACACCAGAGGGCAGAGATAGAACTAAGAACCAATTTTAACAGTGTTCTTGTCGTTTAGATATTATTTTAAAAAATATCTCGATTATTAGTAAAATGTGAAATAAATATGCATATCTATATATATAAAAGAAAGTCGTGTTAGCTACACCATTTATAACTCGATAACGGCTCAACTGATTTGGCTGAAAATTGGTTGGGATGTAGTTTAGAACCAGGAGAAGGACATAGGATACTTTTTTTCCAGTTTCCGGGGGAATATTTTTTTTATGAAAGTAAACGCGGATGGAGTCGCGGGCAACAGCTAGTTTTTGTATAAAATTATGTTAAATACGCTTTATTATACTTTTATCTACTAGAATGGCCACGATTCGACGCATCTTTTCCATGTAATGTAACAAAAGAAAAATAAAAAGCAGACTTTTTCCTTAACATATATTGAGTAAACTCGACAGTAGGTACACTTTATTGCTAATATAAAAAAAAATTAAATAACGTCTAAGTATATAGAAATTATATCAACTCCGATGTCATTCTCAGAGACACACCTGTAAGTTCCTTTCTGTCCTTTGGTTATATTTTTAAGGTTATAGTTTAAGTTTCCTTTCAAATTTCCACTGAAAAAATAAACAAAATTAAATACATTAATTTAAGACAGTATACTTACCCGAATAAGGATAATCGCCCCTTTCTATATAGGTGTTATTTCATAATTATATGCATTTAGATGCGTTACGTAACTACCGTCAAACGGGGTGAATAGCGACTCAGGGGTCAATAGGGTCAAATCGAGGAATCAAGTTTCGAATCCAAAAAATCAAAAAACAAGAACTTCCAATTTCTACCTTTGTTTTCTTCTAAAAGTAAAATATATTATCTTCTAACTGGCAACGCCGAAGCGTTGTGAGATTAGTAAAAGGTATCAAAAATCTTCTTTCAAATAAGACTGTAGATGTGAGGTTGCGGTATTGTCCCTTAAGTTGACCGTTTTTGGAAATTCTAGTGTTTTTTTGACAACGTGTGGGGTTAGCCAACGATGGTAATATCTTTAAGTAGCGACACAAAAAGAGGAACATCTACATTTTAGATAGTTTTTGTTTGAAATCGTTTTCTTCAAAACCTCTGGGATTGTTTGTTTTCGAGGTGAATAAATACGGTAACGGGGTGACAAGGGACGGCTAAAGTGCAAATAGAATCACCTATACTTGGTAAATAAGCACATATGAAAGTTGATTAGGAACGGTAGAGTTTGAATAGGTTCAGGGCTGCTACAACATGAATTGAATAATATATTATTGTATTGTTTTGCAGGATTTCACTTTTTATTAAAATAAGGCATTGGGTCTTCGTTGTTTTAACCTACAAAAGCGCTAAGGAGTTTTGTAGGTATAGTACGCGTCATTTATGTTTAGCGATTGACGAGAATAGCTGCGCATCGGAAGAATCGCGCCTGTAATTGACATATTGGTGCGAGAAAGACAACACGACTGGGACAACCAATCAACGCTCGCGCACTCGACGATCGCGCGCCCCAACCTCTATACCTTTTTTTTTACTTCTGCGCAGGTTTCGTTCAGCGCTAAAGATTCGTGACGCGTACTAGGTATACCTACTCGATAATTATTGCCAAAAATTGTGACAGCCCTAACGGCTTTTCCCTATACTGCCAATCACCGTCCCAATTGACCCCAGATTGTGTTTGAGTAGTAGTACGACCTATAAATTTAAGAAATCATTAAAACTGGATGCTTGTCTTGGTTTAGGGTAAAATGATTAAGAATATTCAGAACGTGACTCAAATTTTAAAACCAAAATCAACATTATATTTTCAGAAATAGTTGGTGATAAATGTGTGCAAAGTTTAATTCTGTGCCCATTCACCCCGTTTGACTGTACTAAAAATTGCAATACTTATTGTTATAATTAAGACATACCAAACTTTCCTGTCGGACCTTCACCATGGAAACTCCCTTTGTAGTCGACTTTTTTACGATTGAATTTTTGTGTAATATTCATGTGACGAAATTCAATAGAAAAATATATGTAATATATATGTCGCAGGCGGGTTGTAGGATTGTATAATCCGCTGTATTACAATACGGCTAGCCATTTTGAAAAACAGGGCCGTTTTGTAATGCGGCGGTTAAATGTATTCGTCGCCATATGTTACTTTTTTAATATATTAGGTTAGGTTAGGTTAGCTATTTATCATTATAAAAAAACTTATTTACTCATCTTTAATAAAAATGTAACTGAGTATTCCATTTTTTTATAATCATACAAAACGAACCCAAACTAACCTATTTTAATAAAAATAAAGCTGAGTTTGACTAAGTTTTTTTATATCGTACAAAAACTATGACAATGATACAAAAATAATAAGAATTTATAATGACACAAACTACGCAATGACAATACGGCTGATCGTTGAACCGACGCATTACAAAACGGCCCTGTTTTTCAAAACGGCTAGCCGTAATGTAATATACATAATAATGTTGCTTAAACTATATTTACTGAACTTAAATTTTAAATTTTACTTACGTTTTAAGGACACTTATATGGGTATTAACCGATATAAATTCCCATCTAGATGAAGGCACTGGGTTGCCGTAACTAATGTAGCAATCCAAGGTGATACTAGAACCCTTTATAAGCGTTATGTTTTTAGTAATAGGGGGCTCTATGTATGGCGCAACTGAAACAACATTATCTAACTAAGATTACGTAAAAAACTTTGGATGATAGAGAAAAACAGATTGTATTTGTAGCCAATGATATTACATTAAATAGATACGGTATAAGCGCAAAAAATTGAAACGCAAGAACATCTTAATTAGGACGTCTTAACTTTGGGTGATTGGTTGCCGGTGCATTCACGCGCAACTGACACAATTAACCATCTCTTTTTTTCTTATCAGTTTAATCATTTGTCTCTTTTCTATAGTTTTGACTTGTGTGTATGTGTGCTGCCGCTGCTGTGTGTATGTGTGCTGCCGCTGCTGTGCGGAACACTTTTGCCGTTAATTTGTTTGGGTATTACATATCTATTATATTAAATCATTGATGTGTAGGTAAAACCAAAACCTGAGATGTATACGAATCTAAAGATACGATATAAGTCAGTAGTTTTATTTTAATTACGTCAATGTAAGACTGGTCAACATGAGTTATAAGATATAATATAATATTGTCACTCGTAACCAAATCAAATTTCGATAATCCTTCTTTACTTTAGAGTCAGTTAAAGTTAGGTTAGATGAGTCATCGGAACTTAACTAACTTTTAATCAAAGTGGAGGAGACTCCAAAATAAAAAAAAATACACTCCGAGTGGAAAAATTAAATACTTATCTTACCCCAAACGTTGACATTAACAGTTCTAATGGCTTTGCCCATGGAATTTTGAGCTGTGCAATGGTAAATTCCAGAATCATTGTACTTGGCTATAAACCTGTATTAAGAAAAATACAGATGTTATTTTCTTTATCTTTATAATTTTCTTTTTTATAAAATAATGCATTACGTTGCTAAAACTCAAATAAAATGTAGTTATTTAATAAGCTAGCAACAGTAACGATGTACAGGTTTTCCCCCTTTATTATTAGCGAGATATTTTAACTTTTATTAGCTGTTGCCCGCGACTCCGTCCGTGTGGACTTTCATAAAAACTTTGACCCCCCCTAATAACCCTTTTTTCCAGTTAAAAAGTAGCCTTTGTTTTATCTTAGGCTCTAGACCATCTGTGTACCAAATTTCATTACAATCGGTTCAGCAGCAGTTAGTTTAAAACACAATATGTTTAAGAAACAGATACATATTACTGGCTGCTTCTACTTAGGCGTACGAAAAGAAGAAGAAATTACAAAGAAAGATAAAAAAGAGGTTATAAAAGTGCTCCTTCATGCGTAGAACTGAAACTGTACATACTATAGACATAAAATTTTAAAGGTAAACTTTCTATACTATAATTACTTGTGTTTATAACTGGCGTCTGTATAATGGCTACTGTCAAAGTCAACAATGACATTATTTTGATAGATATCCCAAGAGACTTCGGCGTAAGGCACCGCGTCTACGTCACAAGGCAGCTCCACTAAATCTCCCTGTTTTACCATTATCTGCTCGTCTTTGTTCCTTATTTTTGGGGGATCTGGAAATGTCGTTCATAAAATTACTTAATACATAATATCTAGAGGACTCTCCAAGCTCGTACAGCAAGTAGAAGGAATGACTATTCTTCAATACATATTGCTATCTATGGAAAAGTACTAGCATTTATTCTTACACAACAATGGGTCTTGCTTCATTCCGCGCGTTCCATTCGAATCCACGCCATTTCGAATACCCACGCTTAGCCAACCTGCCCACTATTTTTTTACCCGAGTTGCCAACAAACAAAAAGGTTATATGACATATTTAACTTTAAAGAATAATTAATTTAAACCACTACGCAATAATTTATTCTTCTCAAAATCTATTAAAATATTTAAAAATCTTACACATATATATTTTTTTTTCTATAAGACCTTTTATATATGTCATATGTCACATAAGATCTTATAAAAGCAGTTTTACTTTCGGAGATTCGTCGTTCTCATGGCAATAACACTAATCTACCTGTATAATAATTAATTATAATCTAAGTATTTGTATGTAAAATTTCAACGAAAAACATTCAGAAGGAAAAGATATATTAGAATAATAAGTAGGTATAGTACGCGTCACGAATCTTTAGCGCTGAACGAAACCTGCGTAGAAGTCAAAAATAAGGTATCGAAGTAGCGGCGCGGCGCGCGGGGCACGTCGTCGATCGTCATGTGCGCGGGCGTTGATTGGTTTTCTCAGTCGTGTTGTCTTCCTCGCACCAATACGCGCGATTCTACCGATGCGCAGCTATTCTCGTCAATCGCTAAACTTAAATGACGCTTACTATAATTGCAGTATCATATAATATTTACGTACTTACATTGTATCTTTACTGAGACTTCTTGGCTATCAATTCCCACTAAATTAGCTGCTTCACAGGTATAAACTCCAGCGTGGTTTGTTTGCGCTGATGGTATTTTCATTATATCTCCCTCTATATAAATCCCTTTTGGTATGTCTGAATACTCAGAGGTATCTCCCAGTTTGTATTTCCAGGATATCGATGGCTCTGGCGTGCCTTTTACGATACTAAAAAGTATTTAATTGTCAATAAAATCAATAAAATTGTTACAGGAAATGTCATTAGAAGAAATTTCACGATTTATTTACATAATACAGTATGTTCATTTTAATTAAGTACGTATCTATAGGATAAATACATACATACAATAATTATATTAATTTATGTTTTACATAACATAGGGGGCGAACGAGCATGCGAGCCACCTAATGGCAGCCCCTGAACACTCGCAGAGCTCGACGGTTCTGAAGAGGGTTCAGGGTTGCCTACCTTAAAATCACACATATAAAATTTAATTAATTTTCGATTATGCATCTTTTATTTGAATTCGACAAGTTTTCTTATTAAAATGCGTAGTTCACATGGAAAAATGCAATGAAAAATAGTCAGATAAAATACTGCTAAGTAAACACTCACGTGCACTTTTGTTCTGTCCAGTCTCCGGGCTTTAAAACTATTTCTGTAGCCTGTAAGTTTACTTCCGGAGGATCTAAAACGATAAAAACAGGTATTCATCAAAAATCTTGGGGCCTAATAGGCACCAAAAAGATACTAATACTTTAAGCTGCTTTTTGAACTTGAATCAAAAATAATATTGTATTAGTTATGAACGTCATAAACAAAAATTTGAAGGGAAAAATAGCATTATAGGTATAATGTTATATTTTTAACATTTTGTATAACACTTATTTATTATGAAGTCTTAGTGACCTGATAGAAATAACTCGTTGGCGATAAGGCTGCCACTTACAAGTGCAAGCAAGATTTTCGTCATTGTTACTTTTAGCATAAATACTTACAACTAGGCAACCGATTTTGATGCGGTTTTTTCAATAGATAACGTGGGTCAAGAGACGTCAAAATGTATAATATATGCGAGCGAAGCCGGGGCCTGTCGCTAGTCCATAGTAATATTATAAATGCGAAAGTAACTCTGTCTGCATTTCCATCACGCTAAAATTACTGAACCGATTAGAACGAAATTTGGTACACAGATGGTCTAGAGTCGAAGAAGAGAAAGAACATAGGGGGGGTCAAAGTTTATATGAAAGTCTACGCGGACGGAGTTGTGGGTAACAGCTAGTACTTAATATATATAAATTACGTACCCAATCCGGTAATATACACTGTCGCGGATAATCTTTCAAATTCCACATCATTTTTGACTTCACAAACGTATTCACCGACGTGATGAAGATCCATTTCTTTTATAATTAGCATGTGATCGTTTTCTGCTAACTCTACTTCATGATTGCTTATAATTTCTGAACCATTGTGATACCATTTTACTTCTACCTCTGGGTAAGCGTCAATTTCAAAATACAGCTTACCTTCTCTTCCATATTCGACCGTTATATCTATGAAGATTTAAAAACATAAATTATTGATTTTTCTTATAAGGCAACACACATGTGTTTTTATCATCATAGACAACTTCAGTCATCAATCAATTCATATTACCATATTGTAAAATGTAAAAAAAGTTTTTTGTCTATTGCACCTAATTAATTAAATATTTTTTTATAAAATTATTTTTGTTCGTTTAATAGATTAACATAGTTATGATTGTAAAGTAATTTAATCTAGTTATTAAAGACCAATTTTTTACTTAGAAAAAAGCGATGAGTTGCTTTACTAAATACTAAATATCTAAAGAACTAAAATTTTACTCACCGGATAGGTCTTGTATAACTTCAAAGGTAAAAGTTCTGTTAACAAATACATCGATACTAACGCTAGATTCGCCTAGTGTATTTTTAGCTGTGCATGTCAAAGTTCCATTTTGAGTAGCATTATCTATCCTGGCATAGCTCAGATAAGTATATGGGATTTGTAGAAGAAACGTCTGCAATTGACAAAGGAAATCAATCTAACGACCATTCGAACATAAATTGAAAATACGTTGTCCAATATTTCAGTTTGAAGCTAAAAACCAGCGAACCTTATTTATTTTAAATTAATAATAATAATAATAAATTGCAGACCAATTCTAGTATTAATATTATGCACACTAAATATTATTGTATACTACATCATTTTAGGTGTTAATTATAAATTATTTTTTTTATTAGATGATAATATTAACTGTATTTGGTGATCAATATCTATAAAAATTAAATAAAGGTTAACGTAAATTGGAAATAAATATACTTCTGATGGTATAAGGCCCTCATTATCTTCCCACGACACAATCGGCGCTGGAAAGCTCTCGATTTTACACGCAAAAGAAGCAATTGTAGCGAAGTCTACGAGAGTCATGTCTGAGTCCAAAATTTCAACCCTAGGGTTTGTCCATTTTGTTACCATTACTGTGAACGAGACATTTTTCTACTGTTATATGCCTGTTATTTTTAGTTTGATTAACATGATACAATCATAAAACGTACCCATCTTTTGAGGTTCCAATATTTTTGTAACGCCTGTTATGTATTTATCGGGTCCTATTCTGCCCGTTACCTGAAAATAATGATAAAAATTACAGCGAGTGAATGACATATTAAGAAGTCTATACGATTATATCAAATGTTTCAGTAAGTAAAATAATACGTACGTAAAGTTTAAATGCATTTCCACGTTCAAACAAATGTTTTGCCATATAAAATCCATTATTGGCATCTATCACGTCTATTGCAAGAGTCTTTCTTTCACCAGTTTTAATTAAATGAACTTCTACTGATGTTAAATCCACAAAGGAAGGATGGGGAAGCAAAAATAGTATGTAACTGTTTGAACCTAAAAAGGGTATTTCTTTATTATTTTTCAGATTTAATAGAGTTGTGCTTCGTGCTCATTCTATATATGGTCTTGTGTTTGTAATATCTTGTGTATGTAGCTTTAAGAGGTATCGTTAACCAATAATTATATTGTATTCGACAATTGGTACATATCTTTTAAATAGACTGCTTGTGTCTCGATCTTTTATTTTCAAGTATTAGGCAAATATACTTTAGCTCAGTTTTATCAAATTATAAACTATTTTACCAAGAACTTAGACAACAATACCTGGTATAGGCCTATCAGAGGTTTCATTTAAACTTCGTGGTTCTTTTGGGGAGAATCCGTATTCAAATTGGAGATCTTGGTGAGTCAATATTGTAATTAAGGCATTTCCTTGACTATGAGCCTCAAGTATGTAATCACCAAGAACTGGTTGTATAATACGTACGACCTGTAACCACCAAAAAAGTTTTACCTCGTCTTATTAGACGACAAGCTGTTGCTCGCGACTTCGTCCCCGTCGGATCTATTTCTATTATTATGTTATAGTGAGTCAATATTAGAAGATAGACATATACTGTCGCGGACTTTTTTTAGGATTATTTAATTTAATCTTGAACCGTTTTCGCAGCGCACGCAAAGAAAGCCCCCAAAGATGAATAATTTTCCCCGTTTTTTCCATATTTTCCATTATATCTTCGCTCCCATTAGTCACAACGTGATGTTATATAGCCTAAAGCCTTCCTCGATAAATGGTCAATTCAATAAAAAAAGAATTTTTAAATTCGAACCAGTAGATCTGAGATTAGCGCGTTCAAACAAACAAACAAACTCTTCAGCTTTATATATTAGTATAGATATTTTCTAAGGAGACACGTTATTACGGCCTCCTACATACTCCTCGTGTGTGTTTAGGATATTAAATTTGTAATTAAGTTGCTATGAACAATGATTTTTGTCAAGGGTAATATCGATCATCGCAAGAAGAGTAATCATCGTACTCCTTTTAGAGAAATTGAGCAAATTTTACTTGCATTTTAAATGTTCGAGGAGGTAAGAATGTTTCTTGTTGTAACTGCTGTATGGATTTGGCCATAATTTAGCATGCAGAATTAATAATTAGATTAGATTAAAGATTAGCATTTTTAAAAGAAAATGGAAGAAAATTGTTTCACCTATTTTGGAGGGGAAATAATATTTGTTGCTAAGCTTTAATCAGTATAACAGTGTAGAGAATGATTCTTCCCTTTACTCTCGCTAGGACGCAACTTAACTATATCGAATTGATAAAAGTTAACTTACATACGCATGTTTAGTTTTCATGATTTGTTCAATGTTAATGATCTCGAAGTTTTCCTGAATCTGGAGTTCTGGATACTCTCCAGATATTCCCACCAAAACTTCCGACACGTATCTATCTACGTTAAGCTAAAATTTTTAACTCGTATTATAATGGCATGTTCAATTTTATTATATTTAATAGATATGTTATACACCTAGATATGTTATTATAAATGAAAATTCATTTCTTCTGTTAGGCACTTTAAGTAGTTATCAGGATATAAGAACCATTATAATGCTGATTTTATTCTTGGAATGCTATGGAGGTCAATATCTGTGGAGTTTCTATCTATTTGCAGAATTGTGCTCTGCTACCAGTTTTTCTTTCTTTGAAAGTCAGAACTATTTCTAAAAATAATCAAGAACAATATAGGTAACTCACCTGCATGCGAATAGAAATCTATTTTTTTTGATCTGTCAAAATTTGTCTTGGTAATTTTACAAACAATTTTTGCCACTTGATTTATTTAACTTAAGACTTACCGTAACTCGAGTGTTTTCATAAAACTCTTCCCGACGTGGAACTCCCGTCCAGTCCACCTTCATTATTTCTTTTATATAAGTAAATGACTGTAAAATAATAAATAACACATTTAAATGGATACTGTCTTTTTGTGTTATTTTTGCCACTTAGGATGGTCATCGACTCTGTCGTTAGGAAACGTAATAACGTAATAACGAATACGTTTAATATAATATGATCAGATGATTTTCTTTGGGAGGTTGATAGGATGATAGGAAAAAAATATTCTGGTATTGTAAGTGACTTCAAAAAAGGGAGGTTTCTTAATTGGACAAAATACTTTTGTATCTATTCGCAAATAACATTTTCCTGTATGAACGAAGAGTTAAAAATGATATTATAATATCGAGTTTTGTTCAATTATTTATTGAGAGTAGTATTCAAATAACAATACTGCCCTTGTAATATTCATAATACATATCAAAGATTGTATTTTAGATAAGTTTGTTGTACTAGAAGATCATTTCTTAATCATTTAAATAAAATGCTTGCTTTTTTACTCACCCTCCGTAAAGCAGAAAGTTCGAAGTAATAAAACGTACCCGAACAAACTCTTGCAAGATCATGAAAAACTTCAAATGAATCACCCGACTCACATTTACCGGTTAAAAATATAAAAACCTGAAACAATTCATATTAGTAAAATAATATCCTCAGAACAGTTATGTGAAATGATGAATGCATGAAAGAAAATGTATGAAGAATGTACAAAGGCGAGAACTTGTATGAAAGGAAATCGCTCCGTAAATAACGACTCCGATTAAGTTTTAGATAGGAGTAAAAAATAAAAGAACTAACACCCTGAGATGATTTTTTTTCAGTGTTTTTTTTCTATGTAAATTTTAAACAAATATTTTAAGAGTGTCTACAAGGTGCCTCGGGATCTAACCCGGCGAGAAGAACCGGCGTAAGAATCTCGCACGGGTCCAACACTTTTACCAAAAAATGGGGAAAAAAGAGTGCCTGTACAAAAAAAATATTCTTAAAATGTTTACACACAATTATATACTATTTAATAACATTTAAATAAATATCATTAACTTTTACTTACATATAACAAACATCCTTAATTTTACGTATTATAAGATATGAATTATGAAAATAAGTGCGAGCTGACCTTATTTGAAATCATTATATGTAATATACAATGTAAATAATGTACTATTTCCTCATAATATATAAAAGTGCCACCATCTCGCGAGCGTTAAGCTTAAGCTACAATATACCAAGGGCTACGAATATATCGAAGACAATTATCGTTTATAGTATATCTAGCAACCCCAAATAAACCTTTTTATGGAATCACTATATCTTTTAAAACCTGCAAGGAAATCGTTCTCGTAGTTTTTAACATTTAAACATATAAGATATACCTAGGAAAGCGACTTTGTTTTATACTACGTTCTGATGATATGCTCTTTAAATTAAAATATTTTTAAAATAAAAATAATCAGGATCAAGGACGCTCTTATACCTTACTCTGTTGCTGTCGGCATAGGGTTTCTACCGCGCCGATTTTATCGGCATCCTTAGCTAGACCATCAGTGAAGAGGAATATGAAAGAATTCGGTAGACTGTTCTGTAACGCCATCTCGACAGCAGATAACGACTTCTCGGGACAATCGTTGCCTTCAATGACTTCGACCAGTTCGAGCAGGCTTAAAAAACGACCAGCAGAAGTAGATTTTATAGGCGGTCCAACATCTAAAATTGATGCGAAAAAAGAAAAGGAATTTGAAATATTATGTTAGTCTTAATATACAGGGTTGATACGACGGGGCATTAAATTTAGTTACGTATACTATGGCCAATTTTCAGAACCTACACAAAAAATCATTCAAATAGCATCAGTAGTTTAGTCGCAATAAATTTTCTAAGTTTTTGCTATTTAATAACACGATGTATCTGCACTAATCAGCTGTGAGCTCTTGTCTTTGCATTATAATTTTTAAAATGCAAGAAGTTATAGTAAAATGACTCTTATAACAGTGTAATAAAGAAGATTGTGTGAGCAAAACATTAGTCGTTCAATGTTATGATTATGATAAACAAAGAAGAAAAACTTTAATTCAATGGGCGTGAAAGAAAAAGAAATAGGTCACCTGGTCGAAATCGAAAAATCAAATTTTTATTAGTACAAATATGTCATCGATTCGGGATGGACGTTACGCAACGAGATGCACCCGCACTTTTTACCCGACTACGGCAAAGCCAAAGGAGGGTTATGATT
>JADANM010005043.1:4747133-4760207 GCA_026213755.1 Eurema hecabe | reverse complement strand
TATGAGGGTATTGCCTAAAACATATGTGAAAATCAGCCACTAGAATTCACTTGAGATAGATAATTTTTTTATGTACCTTCATTACCTGATATCTGAAAATTGGCCGACTGAGCAAGCTAGCAGGTAGGCATACGTTCTAAGTACATACTAACACTACTCAATCGTCTACATTTCGTTCATTAGAAAATACGTGACGTCTGGTGGCCCTGGGATCTCAGACCTATAGGGATATCTTGATAAGACCGCGATAAACTTAAGCATTAATGAAGGCAATGTCTATTAAAAAATCTTTACGTACACCATTTTCGTCTCTAGAACACTGTTGAAACTCTTGAATACCCATTCAATTGTAGGCTCTGGAGTACCGACTGCTTCACAGTCCAGACTCTGTGAATCTCCCTTTAGCAGATGAAAAGTCGTCTTGAGCGGGGGTTTTATTGAAACTGGGACTACAGCTAAAACAATAAATTCATTCATTAAAACTAATATAATTCAAATCTGAAATGTAAATTTTCTGGCCCTAAAATTATTCTTATCTTGCTCTTCTTTCCAGATATATGTGTGGTCTATGTGTGGTCTATGTGTGGTATGTGTGGTATACTTAATAACTTAACAAAATGTAATACATAGGTGATTTAACCGTATAGCTTATTAAGTTTGTTTTAAAATGTTATTTTTTAACATTTTAAAATTGTAAATACCTTCGTAACTTTGAAACCCTTTTTAAAACCTTTATTAAAGTCCAGTATGCCTCTAACCGAACGAGATGGAAGCAAATCGTCGGGTGAACTACCCTCCACAAAGCTTACGACCCAAATACAACCTATCCATGTACTTCGTCAGTGCAACCACGACCACTCTGACAAAAGTACCCGACTAACAAGAAGAAGATTAAAATTCAAGTAGCCCGAGTGCCTTGGACAATATGAAGTTACTCAAATTAACTTGGGTCAAAACTTACCATTTGAGTTAATTTTGACTTCATACGCTGCAGAGGTCGTACCCGCTATGTTAGATACTACACATTTAAAAACACCATTGTCAAGTATCTTTCCTTCAAAACTGAAAAAATAATATTTAATAAATATAAAAAAGTGGCAATTAAATTCCACCACCGATAATATTGATTTATTATTATTGGTTTGATTCAATGGTGATTATGCTGATCATATTGATTTAAATTATTAGTAAGAATTATTGTTGGTGATTATATTGATGTACCTATAATAGGTTTGAATCAATTGTTAAGTCTCCTCTTACAAGAACAACATTACCGTGGAAGTTTAATTTTTTTTAATAGTTGAATTAAAATAGAACAAAACTAATCCGTCCGTCTAGTAGATTAATAATAAATAAGAGATACGTATTTCTAAATTATTTTCTTATTAAAAAAATTAAGGAAAAAGATTCGAAAAGTCGCCTGACGTCACTGTTATCCGCGTTGTCAAAAAGGTTTTGTTGGACAACGTGGATACCAGTGACGGTAGATTTTACTAAGGAGTGACGTTACTAGCCCTCACTTCGTAACTATAATGCGATAAATCTAAATAGTCTTTCGCTTTTTTGACAAAGCAAACATACGGGTATAATATTTTGTTATTATCTTCTTAAATATCGTCCCTTAACGGACTATTATTTTTTATTTTCATACCCTGACGCTATGCCTATTGAAATTTATTCATACCTTATAGAATGATTATTATGAAAATGGTATCTCGCTCCATTGACGATTTCTTTGTCATTGAAGTACCAACGCACACTGGGTGGAGGGAATGCCTTAACAACGCAATCTAATGTGGTCTTCTCGCCTATTTGCGATACTACCGACTTATCGTGAGGCAATATTTGTGGAGCCACTGAAACACATGGGAAAATATTATTATGTTGTGAACTAATTTAAAACTCGATAAAAATAAATGTAGGACTTAATTTTCTCGTCAAAATATAACCTTAATGTCCAAGTGAAATGTACTACTATCTTGTTATTTAGATTTCTATGACTACTACATACATATAATAACACTTAAATATTTAAGCTATAAAAGGTACAAATTCAAATAACTCAGTGGACAACAAGCCAACAACAATAAAGAAAGTTTTTTAATAATTATATATTATACGTATTAATACGTTTGGCGTGCGAACGTGAAACCATTCATTCGCGGACTACCCTCTTTCGACTTTAATATCACTTTTAGTATGTACGTAATGCATTTTGAGAAATTTGCTTTTCAAAGGAAACATCATCCAAAGCCAAATCCATAATTAAGTAATCCGTGAAATTAGTTCAATGAATGATAACGGTCTGCTTGTCAGATATTTACTTACTGTTCACTGAAAGTTTTGTAATTAACCTATCACTTCCTTTAAAATTAACAGCTCTGCAATAATATCGACCAGCATCAGATCGTCTCAAATTTTCCTTATGTAACTTTTCATCAGTAATTTTCAATTTGACGTAATTTCTTCCACCTTCGACCATGAAAAACCATACAATATTTGGTTTTGGAATTCCTTTTTTTATCCTATAAATAAGCGAACCCTGTTATTGGTAATTCATTGAACTTTTTATTTAAGGAAAATCATTTTTATTTTTAAAAATCTAAAAAACAATTGGTACAAAAGTTCCACAATGTAGTCTACCTGCAAAATAAATCAGCAGCCTCATTAACATTTTTGACTATAGATTTTGGAACTGTTTTATAGATGACTGGTTTTTCTCCTGGATAGGGTAATGGTACAGCCATTTCTCCAAATTCATTTTTCGCTGAACAAGTAATATAATTGTCGGCAGTTTTTCTAACTTGTATGACACTCTTGTAAATTTTATCAATTTTCGTCTGAAACAATACATAAAAGTGTAATAAATCGAGACTCTTAGTATGTTGGTCGCTTGTCATCAAGCAACTTGTTAATTTACACAATGAAAATTTATAGAGAATCCCCATGCTTTAATTTTTACTTCTAGATATCCTTGCTTACTCAATAATATAAATGAAAATGTTTGAGCTCAGCAAGGATGTAATATTTAATGGTACTTAAGACTATTCTTACGTTTGTTATAGCTTTCGTAAATTTATTTCCACGCTGATTCTTCCAAACTATATCTGGTTCGCGTCCGCTTACTAAGCATTCTATTGTAAATCGCCCATCGACAGTCATGTGGGTAACATCCAATATCTCAATTATTGGAGCTGCAATAGTATAATGTTTATGTGTATATGTTTCAAGTTACACAGTCTATCTCTTATCTTGCTTAAAAGTATGATCTCATTAATAAGCTTACCAAGGGAGTAGACAGAAACATTGTATGATGTACTGTTGGTACCTAAATCATTTGTCGCTTTACATTTATAAATTCCTTTGTCATCTGAATTGGTAACAAAACTGCAATACAATCAAATTTAAATACCTTTTGTCGATTAGTCTTCTACAAAAATGACGGCATGGTGAATCCAGCTCGTGCCTTTATAAAAAACTTTAACAACATCTATGTGATCCAAGTGATTTAAATTTACACACATTTCAAGATAAATTATTTTAAACTGATTGTGCGAGTTACAAAATCTTTTCACAGTTATGATTTTTTACTTACCTAAGAGAATTATTCGTATGAATCCGATATTTGTTACCGTCAACAATTTCTGTTTCATTAACGAACCATTGCACAGAAGGTATTGGGAGTCCGTGTGTGACGCAATCCAATACAACGTTTTGGTCAATATACGCTATGACCGACTTTTCCTTCGGTTCAATATACGGTGGATCTGAAACGTGAACAATAGCAGTTTATTATTATGACGAGGACAATAACTTCGATAGGACTAAGGAACGTCCACTATATCACTTTAAAATATTTCGAAAACCGCAATTCATTCATTGAACACGATACATTTAGAGCATTTCTACCACCCTGGTAATGTCTAACTGATTTGAAGAAGCCATTTTCCAAGCTTATTGAAAGCAACTTTATTACTAATATTTATTACTGTAACTATTGTGTATTTTTTCTAATTGTATCTAATTGTGTCGCTTATTGCATAACTCGACAACAGAGAGCTGTTATCGAAGAAAGAAGGAATTAACATAACCGGTAGAGACCGAAAGATTTCCATGTTACAGCATGAACAAAGTCATTTCAAATAATAATAACAATAAAATTATTTGTCATGAAATCATTTAAACATTTACAATTTAAGTGATCACCCGACTACTGAACTAGTATAAAATACTGTGTGTATAATTTGTGATTAATTTAAAATAAGCTTAAATGAACTTAAAGGCAATAATACCACAGAGAACCAAAATAAAATAAAAAATTAAGAAAGAGTGAGTGTGTTTTTTTTGTGTGTGAGTGTGTGAGTGTGTGTGTGTGTGTGTGTGTGCATATGTTAGAGTTAAAGTATAAAACTATCTAAATAATGGATATACGTACACTGTACGGAGAGATCGACAAATAATGAATCTTCGTCTATGTCATTGATCGCGTTACACATGTAGACGCCCGCGTCATCCACATCCACGTTACATAAACGTAATGTTGCTTCTTTGCTATTTAATTCAATATGTTGACCTCCATTTTGACGTATAAAAGACCACGACAATGTTGGCTCAGGATTACCTTTGATGACTCTGGAATTTGCAACTATTTTTGTATAAAAACTCGCTATATACAATTCAATCTCGTTTTTATGATACTTATTGCGTTAATTATAATTAACCAAAGCTTAACCACATTTCGAAAATGCTAAAAGAAGTGTCTTTTAATTTATTAGCATGAGTACGATGAATATCACTATATTCATATCATCAATGTCACTACATTATTACAATTAATGCAATTGTTCTCCTTATGGTTTTAAAACTAGAATTTTTATATAATTTATTTTTTAACGTAAATAAATATTATTCGAACCACGTTCTTCCTCGATATTAAGTTTCAAGGTTTTATTTAGGATATTTATAAAAATGCAACTCAAGCCCCTCCATGAAATTCTATAATACCCGTCCCTATAAGTTCCACTATTTTAATATTACGAAAAAGACATTCACACCTGCACTCTATATCCACACTTTCGCCTTTCTTTTTAACGTATTCCAATATTGATTTATCGATCTCTGGGCCCGTTAATTCCAATGTATACGACGCAGTATCACTTCCAATATTATTGTTGGCTGTACATTGTAATTTGATACTGTCCTTGATATTAAATTCCATAACACCTTTTACAGTACTAAAATTTATGTCTGTTATCTGGAAATTTCTCATATACTTAATTGTGTGACGAGCCGTGCGATATAAATTGCCGTGATGTAGACGTTATTTTATTTAAAAAAGAAAGATATTTTTTCACAAAAATCAATTAAAAATACTAGCGGCAAAATTTTGTTAGGTAACCTGATAAATACATATTCTCCTAATTATGAATATACATAAAAATTAGGTTTTCAGCAAAAAACCGATGAACGCACTAATCCTGCAGCCGGATCTCGTACTAGAAGAGGTATCTAGTCTAGGAGATATTGTGGTTCTTACTTTTTCAGGTCCCAAATTTACACCCTCTTGGAGTGTCCATGATATTGAAGGCTTCGGATAACCCTCAACTAAGCATTGTACCTTTCGGACGTTTGCAATTACCTCGGCTTTTATTTCCAATATTTTAGCCGCTGAAAAAAGATTATTTGAAATATCTCACACTACTGTTGAATAACTGTACTAATTGAATTAAGCTTGCTGTACTTTGGTGTTTTTACTCGTATTTATATACATTTTTCTATACTTGGAACTTTATATTGCAATTTATGGTAAATCCTGTAAATATTTTTCAAAATCTTTTCTGTAGATCCGGAATTTTGGTAACTATATTACAATTTAAGCCCAAATGTCAATTTAGTCAAACAATATGAGATAATCTCAGAATATAGAAAATATCAGAATCCGTGTTCCGTGCGTTACATGCACCGCGTAATGTTGCTAGCACTTGAACTCCCTTGGAATTTTCGGGTAATTTTTGGCTATTATCGAAATCGATATTTATTAAAACAAATATATTATAAAAATCTAAATATATTATACAAGTAATCTTCAATCTATGTTGTTATATTACACGGTTAAAAATTACACTAGATATAAAATATTTCATGGAAGATTTTTTGACACAATTTCGTAAAAAATATATATTTACTAATTATTGTTAAATTAAATGTCTTCTCTCTTTAACATATCCTATTTTCAATATTACTACGAACGCCCCGTGGTTTAATATTATAGATGTTAATGTTTATATGTTTTAATATAATATGGTTTGTTACTTAGTCATACGAAAATATGGATATGAATAAAAGACAGCGATATTGTTTAGAGCTAGAAATAGTTAATATAATAATATAGTTAATAATAACCGGATGAAACATTACTGGTTCGATATCTTTTAAATGACTGTACAACGGCTTCTAGGTTAAAAATAGTAGGCTTTACATAAGATATTGTTAAGAAATGTAAAAAAAAAGTTCACAAAATTATGGGTAACTTTTTTCATTAAAATGGCAACACGAAAGAGATGGACGCGTCAGTTTAAAAGCTAATCATAATTTGTCAAACAATTAATTAACTTTCGGTAATTTAAAGTCAAATAGTTACATAAATGTACCTTTAAAAGTGCAAATTACATGTGAAATGTGATCCCATTTTATTTCTTCGAAATTTCATGTTGGAAATAATATTATTATTTGGAAACAGAACGTTAAGACGCGGTAAGTGCCAAAAAGTAACTAATGAAAAAATCTAGTAACCCGTTCAAGAGGAGAATTTGGTTCTATACGAAATAACGCGTTGACGGTTTGTGATCTTTCTGTAATCTGAGGAGGTATTATAATAATATAAGAAATTCTATTAGACGTACGGAAATTATTCTTCAGTGGCTCAATAGACACTATAGCATGTCGTATTATTTCATCATTTGTGCATGTTACAACTCCTTTAACCTGTAAATATCAAAAGTCAATCTTCTTCTTTAATGGCGGTTAATGGCGGTGCTGCGTTATTACAATTTCGCCAATGTCTAGTTGAGTATAGATAAAACAAGTTTGAGGGTCGATATTTGGTTGTGGCAATCAGCAACACGTGCTTCCAATACCACAGCCAAACATTGACCCCCAAAAATATATCGTTATCGTATACAATAAGAAAAATACTTAAACTAATTGACAATGACATTGACATTGACAGCTTGTGCCAGTGACACCACAATTATTATTTTAAGACTACAATCCCCAGACAACTAGTTATATTGAAGCTTTTTTATCCACGCACAGCAAGGCATTGGCAAAATTGTGGCAACACAGCACTGCCATTTCACCAAAAATAAAATAGAAAAGACATAATCCCCAATATGAGTATAATTTGTTTCCTTGTGAAAAATAAAATTAAAAAGTGTCTGAAAATTTATTTTAGATAGTTTGATTTCTTTATTTTTTTAATAAATAACATAAATCCAAATAAGTATATTATCTATTATAGCTTCCTGTAATAGCTGTATGTGATAACCACATTTAGACTTATAATCAAATTGCCATTTTAATAAATATAACTTATATATTTTTCTCTCATCAAAATAGAAAAAAAGTTTTACTAAAAAGTGGCCGAATTTTGTTTTTACGCTTTTTTCTTTCTTAATAATGTTTTTTTTTTCATTTTGTCTATTCCTATGGATTTTATAAAATCTTATAACAATGTACTCACACTGATTTTAAATATTGTATCTGGCGGCACAAATTTATCAGTTACATAAAACCTTTCTTCTTCGTTAGAAATCTGAATATCTATTTCCATCAATATGTTATTGTTCAAATCCCTTATTTGAACTGACTTCAACTTAATTTCCTCACATTCTTCATCGAGTTTTATTGCGAGAAAAGTTGCTTGCCCTAAAACCAATGTTTTACTTGCTATTTGAAGGTTATATTATTTTTATATCCTTGATGATAAACAACAAAAGTATGCATATCAATTATCAATATAAACAATAAACACATTCAATTTTCGATTTAGTTTTCCTTGAATATTGAAAAAATTAATCATTAAATTATGAATATTTTGTTTTTTTTTGAATAAAATCATTTATTGTAAGAATGAATTGTAATTTTGAATTTGTTATTATACTTTTGTAGGCGACTAAATATCAGTGTAGACTCTTTATAAATAAATTCAAGGGACCGCGCACTTTTTATCGTTATAGAGAATTATCGTTATAAAGAATATTAATGAAAAACAAACAAATGCGTTTGCGACTGATAATACAATAGGTACCAGGCGTATTTGTTTCTAGACCATAATTTTCAAGCAAACGTAGCAAAATGATATACGTGTTTAGGGCAATTAACAATAATAAAAGCAAAACGGCTGTTTACGACCTCAAGTTTCGAGACCTCAAAAGTTTAGTCAGCGTCTTTTATAGCTTGATAAAGTTATTGAATATTTTTTGTGTAAATATGTACACATTTCTTCGTAATCGAGAATGGCTGCTCCGTATATATGCTATTAAGAGTGTATCAATGTATGGCTGTTATAAAGAGTTTACATTGTAGTAGTAATTAAAGGATAGTCATTCATAAAAATGTACGTTATTTCAGGTATAAATTTCCGTACCAATAACTGGACTTTTCGATGTTCCCTGAATGGCTGTTGGAAGATTTTCCGAGAAGCCGTGTTCAAACGAAAATGTGCACGGCGCTTTTATATTGAGATTAGCTTCACCCTTCGATACTGTGAGTGTGGCTATGTATTTACCAGGAATCACATTTTCTACTTTAACAACCTGAAAATAAACATATCAGTTTTCGATAAGATATTCTGATGGGTCGATGAACGCCTGAGGCAATGGTAATACAATGATAATAAACACTGCTTTCCTTGCTCTCGTTGAGGTTATCGTACCCCATACTGCAAAAATATATTTACAATGGTTATGAAGGTAACTTATATATTCAGCATATTATGTATTAACCTAGTTGCCGTAATAAAAAGTCTGCTTAGGCTTTTTTATAGAGAGGAAACCTATGGATATTTCAGGGGTCATGTCAGACTTCTTCCACCAAGTCATATAAGCCTTTTCAGACTCTTGCCGACAAACTTAGCCTGAGACTTGATGGCGCTATGTAGTAAGTAATCATCAATAAAGTTGTATGTATTAATTGTAAATTATGAAAAAATATAACTATACTTACAGTGCTGTTTCCCAGCTTTACAAGGGTTTGGCTCGGTACAAGATTATTATTTGAGTCATAAATCTTCAAATCCGCGTTTTGGCCAGCCAGTGATAAGGTAAGTTCTTTTATACTCTCGTCAACTGTAAACTAAACGTTTTGAACTTTTAATTGGGATAAATAATTTTTGTAATCTATCCATGTATATAAAAATGAATTGATGGTACTTTCTCTTGCTTGAACTTGAAAATGATCGCACCGATTTAGCAAAATGTTAATCTCGAAGGACTTGGAAAGTTTTGGAAAGTTATATTTATATTTTGAAGCTCTTTGACGCAAAAACTACTAGATGGATTTGGTTGTAGTTTGTCATGGAGATTTTGGGAGTTGATACTTTATTTTTATTTTTATTTATTTTTTTATTTATTAAGTACTTTTACAATAATGTTATGAACTAATACAGAGCCCCACAAAACTGTTTTCACAGTTTGTCTGTGACTGTGAGTGACTTGGAGAGTTATTACACCCTAGATTGACTTGAAAGTTCGCGGCTACCAAGATATGGCGTCCTGGTGATACTAGTGGTGGTCTTTTAAATAAGCATAATACGAACTTTAGAGTTAAATATGTTAATGTTGTTTCTGTCTTTATGAATAGAGACATATAATATCTTACCGGGTGGTTGTATGTACTCGGCGAATTCACCGATCCCATAAAATGCTGGTGACTTATTAAACACTGTTGGTTCCTGATTGAGTCAATTACATAGTTCATGATCTTAAAACAAAAGAATAATGTATTAGCTTTTGTAATTTATACAAATTATATTATCTCATGCGGCTAATCAATTAATATATTTCCTTGTAAGAGGTTGTGTAACTGGGGCTTGTCATCGAAATACTATTTGTTATTTTTAAATATTTTTTGCTACATATAATATAATATACTAGCCGTTTTGCCCTCATACGCTGTATCTCAGTCAGTTTCTCCTTTTATATTTTTAGATTAGTATTACTTACTGAGTTAACGTCATCTTTATTCATGTTGAATACTTGGCCTCCGGTCGTGTTTGCAAATTTACGGTACACCACATAATTAGGACAATCGGTGCACTCATCGCAGATGCCCGTCAGCAAAAATGTCACCTTCAAACAAATAAATATTGTACTGAAATTACATCACTAGTTATGTAATTACATAAGGAGGTGAAGTTTGGCAGCGTATGGCGTAGTTCATGTCAGGAAGTTCTCATATTGTAAGTTCTTTGACAAAGGAGATGCATAGAAAGATATTGACTAAACAATTATCGGGCTCTTTAATACATAAATAGTTGAATAAGAATTTCGTTTTGGTTCAATTAGTAGATTTGGCCCAAGAATGGTATTAATGGTATTAATCTATCTGTAGATGGATAGTACCACATTCACATGAAAAACCAGTTGTAGTAGCGGCATCTCATCAGACATGTCATTGCGTTTCGTTTGGTGAGTGGAAGCACCGTCCTTTATCGTATATATTATGACTGGTCGCATAGCCTTACCATTTTCTCTTCTTTATATGTTGTACCACCATCAGGTACACCACCACATAGATGCACTACAACTTATGGTGCCTCAAGAAGAAAGTACGCATCTTTCTAATAGACCGACAACCCGCTTCAAAGCTTTGAAGCTCCACAAGCGTTCATGGGCGGCGATGACTTCCCTGCAGGTTCGCCTGCTCGTTTGTTTCTATGTTATAAAAAAAGAGAAAAAAAAACATACCTGTGTAGATTTATCCAACGCCAGAGCCTGGACGGCATCATATTTCTCGTAATCCTTTGCTGCCGCGTCAGTGAACACATACACAAAGGAATTGGGATGACTTGCATTTATTGCCACTTCAATACCCCCTATTGAGGCCTCCGGGCAATCAACTCCCCCGAAAACTGATATGTCTTCTAAGGCTTGCTTGAATTCTTCTTCGCATTGCGTTTTGAATGCCGGCTCCACGTCTATTAATATAAATTAAACATCATCTTAACACAAATATTGAAGTTTCAATTGTTGTTCCGTCAGATTTGAAAATTACTAATCAGACGATTAGATTTTGAATAATAATTAATGTAATATTTTCGTGTTGCCTGAAAGATTTCCTTTCAGTATAAGGCCACAGGTTACAGTTTCATTTTAAAACGTAAACCTTTCAGTTACCTCACTATTATAAAAAGAACGACAGTATGGTAACTTTTTAAATGCGAAAGTAACTCTGTCTGTGTCTTTGCAGCATGCTAAAACTACTAAACCGATTAGAACGAAATTTGGTACACAGATATATAGATAGGCTTTTTTTTTTTTCAACCCCCAAAAGGTTGCGCGAAACTTTTTATAAATTTACGCCTTTACGGCTAAACCGCTAAACCGTTTGTAATGAAATTTGCCAAAGGGTCAAAGTTTATATGAACGCGGACGGAGTCGCGGGCAACAGCTAGTATTAAATATATTAATCAAAAGGACTTATTAACCCGTATCCTATATAAGATGATTTTTTTATTATTTAAATAACATTATTGTACATTAAAAAAACGATAGCAGCATACAGATAAAAAGAAAACATAAATTGATATGCACAAAAGGCGATCTTATGCAACCTGAGAGGTAAGGAAAATGTAAAAAAAATTAAATTAAAAATACACATCTATAATAAACTACATGAAATCGATAAAATACATAATATATAAAAATATGATGCTGAACAAGTACATTAATTACATAAACATTTTTTTTTATAATATGAAGAGGGGAGGACGCACTCCTGATGGTAAGAGTAACGCCAGCCCATAGCCAATGCAGTGCCACCCGGAACTTTGCTATAAAGCCCAACTCCGGGCAGGGTGCACTACACCGACGCTCCCCACTTTGAGTCATCAGATGTTAAGACTCATTAGCACAGTAATCACACTGGCTACAGTGCGCTTCAGAGCGGAGCACAGTGACATAATAGCCAATTGTTATAATACGTATGATGGAGTAGTGACTGTAGTATAATTGTTAAGGAAAATAATGTTATATTACAGACAAATTTAAACCACTAATTTGAACATGAAAAACCCAATGCATATTATTCAGACAATTATTGTCTTATAACAGAATAAAGTTTTATTGATTTAGTTAAGTCAAAGATGAAATTTATGAAGGATTTTAAATATTTAAAACCACGCAACCGATTTTCATGCGTTTTTTTATAGATTGAGTGATTCATGATTTATGTTTAATATCTTGGTTACTTTTGATTTTAGCCATATAAATATGTATATAATTTTGATGTAAAATTTTATGTTCTACTTTCATTAAAGGCATTTTTTTGTACTTACTGTTTCCCTAAAATTTTAAACAAGTGTTGTTTATTATTCTTACAATGACTTTCAATAATCGTTTGCGAATCTTGCAAAGAACATTATATCAAAAATTCAAGTTTATATCTGAAATTCGTATTTAAAGCTTTGCAATTGTTAATAACAAAAAAACAGTTAATATATAATTAATGGATAACATAATTTACAATATCAACCTACTTTTATAAGCGAAATTTTTGAACGAAATTTGTATGTCACTTTTACTAAAATTTGAAATAAATTGACTCACCTGGATCCTTAAACGTTACTAAAACAAAATTATCGATAAGAGATGTCCTCGAATTTAAAACTGCATCAAACATTTCATTAGTTCTCTTCACCACTGCGTTTATTTCGGGGGCCATTGACCCCGTGCTATCTATAACGAATGCCAGACTAGCCTTCTTCTTTGAAATCACACAGGGCGCGATAATTAACAGAATCAACGTAACACAATACTTTCCGCACATTTTAACCGACTTTAAAAAAGAAAGAGG
>JADANM010005043.1:4718200-4740773 GCA_026213755.1 Eurema hecabe | reverse complement strand
TAGTTGAAGAAAACTTGAATAAATTGAGGCAAGGTTAAATACTACCCCTTATAATGTATTTAAAGTTTCATAACTTTTTATGTTTGATTATGACTAATCCCCATAATAAGCTTTCTTCATCTCCTATTATTATTAATTTATTAAAGGACAATTTTAATCATAGTAGCAAAATAAAATTTATTCTAAACTTAATATGTAATTTTAGCCCCATATAAGTATACATATTTTATTTTAACCTTACGAATTTTAAAGTCTCTCAAAAAACACGTTAAAGCGAGCTTTAGTAATACTTTTCCTTCCCAAACGAACACACGGATAAAAAGTATTCTATGTATATATCCAGAATCAAATCTATCTGAATACTAAACTCCATCCAAATCGATTAAGTAGTTTTTGTACAAAGGAGTAACAAATATTCCTCATCATCAAAATCTTTTGCATTTGAATTATTAGTAATAATTACTTAAACATCAAGATATACATAATTACAGACTTTACAATCTAAGACCTTATAATTAATTTAAAAGCATGCTTTAAACTGTAGGATCTATAATTAATAATCCTAACAATTAAATAGTTTAACACAAGACAGTGTGCCTAATATGACATTTTGTCTAACATCCAAAAGCTATTATTATATTCGGCGAGCGAACCGTCAGTCATGCCAAGTCTCATGCAAATGCATTACAAAACTTTTGACCTCAAAACCTAGCACGTACAAAATTGAGCTATTCTTTAAATGACAGGCGTATTATCGTAGCATCCTTATAATTAAAATGTTAGATTTATTGACGCTAATGTGTCGATGTGCATAATGGAGTCATAATCTAGTCGATTATACTCTTTCTCAGCTCATAAAAGCGGTGTTTCTTAAATTAAAATATAAAATGTAAATGTTACATGGGTTGGTAAGCGCATAACTAATTAACAGCAGAACTAATATAACGATAGTTTCAAATATGACAATTGTGTCAAGTTTAAAGCAATAAGTATTTGAAGACGCTATTGTCTTATATGCTTGGCCACAATTTGATACAACATAATATTACCACTAGATATAATTTCATAGTATTTATACAAAACAAAGCTTCGCTTTCTTCTTCTTACCTATGTATGCTTAAATCCTTAAAAACCCAACCAATTTTCATGTGGTTTTTTTTTATAAAAAGAGAAACGTTAATGTGGACAACCCATGCATAATATTATATGCGTGCATAGCCGGGGCTGCTAGTTCTAGAATAAACATGACCTCGACATTTTAAGGATTGAAGAATTGAGACTAACGATTAACCCGTCCTTAATTTTATTAGTGTGACCATTCATCATTTTTTAATTATATCAAATGGATGTTCATCTGTATAACTGTTTTTAACAAAAAGGTCACTTTTAATTAAATCATAAAAGATTTCGAAAATATATCTGTCATATTAGCGATATTAAATATCACTTTTCCTTACTTGTTAAATTTTGAAACCTCCTTTTTTAAAATCGGTTAAAAAAAATAGATTAAATGGGCAGTAGTAATACATTAAAAACGCAATAAACGTTTGCATCGACATTCATATTTTTATTGAAACAATATTACCTCTTAATCTAAATATATATAAATTACATGTCACGTTGTTTGTCCGCGATTGACTCCTAAACTACTGAGCCGACTTTAGCATAAATTTGCACACCGAGTGCGTTTGATCCAACTTAAAAGATAGGATAGCTTGCGTCACGGTATTGCCCCGGGAACGGGAACTACGCGGGTAAAACCACAGGCCACAGCTAGTTACATATAATAACAGGAAGAGATCAAAGTTACTAACAACAAGTCAAATTTAAACATTATACATATCTTTCAAAAAAATGTTATTCATGATCAGTAGATCCGTTTCCTTAACCTTTAGATATTTACACTATTTTTTACCAATGTCTTTAGTAACGATAACACTATTGGCGAGGTTTTAGGTCAAGCTGTGGTTTTCCTGCTTAATAGTGCTTTATCTTTTTGTTTCAGTTGCGCCGAAATGGACCGGCTCCAACTGGCACAATATCTTAACGGGGTCTGACTTAGACATAATTGTACTGGAAGAATATATTGATGTTTTGCATTCCCACATTCCCATCTTAAAAATTAGATACTGAAAGACTCTCCAGCTAGGTAAGTACTAGTTATAACATTAAATAATCTATTAATATGTAGCATCAAATTTGCGAAGAATTGACTAGCATTAACTAAGCTTTGATATGGATTGTTTGCATATTATTTAACTTGGTAGATACCCGTTATAGTTTCCAATTCGAGTATATTAAAGAAGATTACATAGACAGTTGGCACTGTTTCCCGCGCATTTTATTTTGTTACATATTAATTATTAAGTGCCATTTAAATAAATATAGCCTTAAAGTAAGACAGGGTCATGTTAATGTAATCAAATTCGCAAACAATTCGGTAGCCACAGTTCAAGATTCTCAAGAGAATGAGTATCGGTTACACTTAATTAAGAATGGGATTAAATATGTCGATGCAATGTAGTCAGAACAATGAGCCTATTATAGGCTCTGTTATTCAACGCATTGCATTTGAGACCACTAAAACTATACGCCCTTATAATTTTTATGACTGGTGTTACTTTTAATATAAAAGCTATCTTTTTAACGTTGTTTAGAACTAATAATAATTGTTATTTCTTATAATGTTCGGCTTTGGGCGCGTCGCTTTAAGCTTTGGTAAGCGACGCCTTTGTCCACGTTGCAGTGGTCTCTGAACAAAAGTCAGAAACCGACTCTTTTCAGTTTTCACGACTATTATTCTTCTTCATCTGTTCCTCTATTCTTTTTTCTTTCCTCTGTTCATTGTATTCATTCAGGAGGACTTACTCGTTCTCTCGAATCTCGTTCCATTTTCCTGCTGTGCGCAAAAGAAAAGTAGAATCAAAGCGTTTCGTTCGTGTCTTGGGAATATTATTTAGACTAAAAAACATACAAATGACATGATTTTTTTCTATATTGTTATCCCGGTCTTTTCATTTAAGTAGAATCTACGCAAGTAAGACCATTTTTACTAAATATAATATTATATACTTTTAGAAAAATGTACAATGTTTCTTACAATTGTGAAATAATTATAACCTAGTATCTGAACGTTTGATAAAAGTCTAGACTCCCTATGACTGCTTACAGAATAAAAAAGGCAAATGTATTAACCTCAATTCCACTTTATACAGTCTAAATAAAAATTTCAAGAATTCATCATTGTTTTGTTGTGTTAAAGGAGATGGTTATCGAAACGAGAATTCTATTTTTCTCAAAAGGTCTTTGTACGTGTGTGTTCATTTGAATGTGTGTGTGGTAACTATGCCTATGTGTGTGTGTGTAAAATAGTTTGAATTACGATGATATATATGTATGTGTGCATTTGAATGTGCGGGTAAAGTATATCTTTGTGTGTGTAATAGTTTGAATTAAGACAAAACGCGTTTTGTAATTCAAGACGATTTTAGTTTGTAAAAATTCTCATAACAATACTATTAAAAGTAGAACGATGTGCTTATTTCAGTAATTAAAATGAATAATATGATAATCGTAGAGAAGTGACTGCTGTGTTATTATCGTGGTATATAAAATAGTTATGATCTCATTCGATTGAAGCAATTAATAAGAACAAAAGAGCAAATCTTTGTCGTCATCAATGATATGTTTATAGCGACCAACCCCGACTTTGGTCGCATATATTGTACATATATAGTACATATAAACCTTACTTTTAAATCACTGTATCTGATAAAAACCTGCATTAAAATCGTTTCCATAGCTTTAAAGATTTAGAAAAGATTTAAGAAAGCATACATGTGGATAAAAGCTATTTTTATGCTCTCGCATAATAACACTTAATATTATTGACAATATCATCGGAGATTGAAGATCGAATCAACATTTAAAGTGAAAAAAAAATGTGTTTCCACTCCTAAGTATTAGTACATTTACATATTTATGTAACAAATGTTGCAATATATTTAAGTAAGAAAATGGCAACATTCATATTATTAGCTGTAGGGCGATAATTGAAAACGCATTGAGTATCGCGATGCTATCTTCAATGAAAACAATTGCAACACTTAAGTCTTAGAATTATTTCATTGTTTTTACCTAAGTAACCATTACATTACGATACGAGAAGAATGATCGCAATTTTTTATACGAAATTAAATCGGTGTTATATACGATACGATACATCTTAATATATGTATATAGATAACGTGTCACGTTGTTTATACGCGATGGACTCCTAAACAACTGAACTGATTTTAAAATAAATTTGCACACCGTGTGCAGTTTGATCCAACTTAAAAGATAGGATAGCTTAATCCCGGCATTGCCCCGGAAACGGGAACTATACAGGTAGAACCGCGGCGAAGGCCTAGTTACTTAAATAACCTTCTAGGCGTACTCACAGTTTTACAACGGTAAATATTTTCCATTACATTTTGATTCCCGGATAAAAAGTATCGTATTTTACTCCAGGATCTTATCTACCTGAATGCTAGATTTCATCCAAATCCATTCGATAGTTTCTGAGTAATAGAGTAACAAACATCCAAAAGTCCTACAAATATTATAAACGTGAAAGTTTCTGATTATATATATGTTTGTTATCCTTTCTCGCAAAAATAATTTAATGCATTTGGCTGATATTTGGCATGCAGTTTAGATTACACTCTGTAATAACACAGGACTTTTATCCTGGTATTGCCCTTGGAACGGAAATGACGCAAGCGAAATCGCGGGACACGACTAGTCGTCAATAACTTTCGCATCAAAAATTAGTAATAATAATGAAACCACTCCTAGAAAGATACGATATAGTCATTATATATGTAGCTGTTTACAATATTTGCTCAGTGTTTTTTTGCCTAATGTTAATATTATTCATAATAATAAGTTGAAGTCCAGTATTGTTATAGATTTCCTTGATCGAAACGTGTTTAATTAGCTATTAAAATTCAATGCATAAGATGTTAACGAAACAAACAAAAAACTCGAAGGATGCTGTTTTCATTATATTATATTATTAAGAATATATTTAACGTGAAATAAACAAACTGATATTTTGTATTGATAATAAAAACAAAGTGCTAACAGAGTTACTTGTTCATGAATTGAATCGGTAATGCTCATTGATTGAATGATCGCGGATAGCAAGTTACTGGAAGTGAAATTATTAATTTTAAAATTTATTTGTATTATTATAAAGACTCTAAACTAGTAATTCTAGGAGAATAATACGTCTTATAAAAACATGAATAAATATAAACATGGTATATATAGTTGAGGTGATCGTCGCAACTACGAGTAGTTGGTAAAAGTCTAAGACAACTTTGGTCCTTTTCCTAAAAGGATCCTCACTGAAAAAAGGAACTGATTTTGTAAGTTATTTATTTTATCAGACAACTTTGTTACTTATCAGTGTTATAAGCAACTTATTCCATCTATAAAAATCACAAGTTCTTCTAACATCAACTAGTAATAAAATAGTAACAACTTCTTACATTTAAAAATTTCCAAAATGGATGTATCAATAAAACCTGTATTGCTAAGCAAAAATAGATGACCTACGTTAATGATATAATAATTATGCTAAAATATGATATATTGAACAAATATAAGGTCATTTATTAAACAGCCTTGAAATTGCTCTTCGTGAATGAATATTGTCATCAAATCGGTATGCATGACATAGTAGCGATATAAAAAAATAATTGTATCATTTATTACTGATTCCATAAATTAAAACCACGTTAACATGTTAATATTTAGTGTATTTAAAATTCTAATAAGTGATTATTTAAATTAATTATATCTACTGGTGTTTAAAATCTTATAAATTTGATAGTATTAAATTAAGTTTTATTATGAATCATTATCGAACTTCCACCTTGAATTAGAACAAGTTTTAGTTTATCAAAAACAACTCACTGAAGATTCTTCTTTACTATATAACAATATATCATAATATTAGATTATATCGGTATCGGTACCGGGGGTAGGTTTCTTTCGCAGGAGACCGACTAGGTGGGTACCCCCACAGTGCCAGACATTCTACCGCCTGAACAGTGATGTGAAAATGTCACTGTGCTCCGGTCTGAAGGGCACTGTAGCCAGCGAAATTACTGGGCTAACGAGTCTTTACATCTGACGACTCAAAGTGGGGAGCGTGCACTACAGTGCACCCCTGCTCGGAGTTGGACTTTATAGCAAAGTTCCGGGTAGCACTGCATTGGTTATGGGCTGGCGTTACTCTTACCATCAGGAGGGCGTCCAGCTCGTCTCCCCTCTTCATAGTATAAAAAAAAAAAATATGCATTGCGTCTTCCATTTCCTTTACATCGATGTATGTCATGTGTTCATTGAAATCACGAATTGTGTGGCCTTTCGTACGCTTAATGTAAACCGTGATAAATTAGTTTTATCTAAAATACCTTTAATATACTTCCATGTGTTTGTTTTTATTACACTTATGAAGACGCCGTTAGGTCAATTTGAGATAGCTTGCCTTAAGGCGGTCTTAATCACCCTTTTATATCGACAAAGATGCTATTACTATATATAAGGGACCAAAGACAAAGAACATAGTTTTAATAACAGTTTTTTTATTGCAGAGTTCCTTGTTAAGTGGATTAAATAATTAGGATGACATTCTAATTACAAACCTTTAATTTTTTTTATAAGACTTTAAGTCAATAAGTTAAGACTTTTCAAAAAATCTTCTAATTTTCAATAATACCGATCATACATGCAAAATAAATTTATGTGGTATGTGGTTTAATGTAAAGAAAAATACCTACCACATGTAATTCGCCTGAGACATAGTAGCTATTACTTAATTAATATAATATTATAATAATTTTTTCTAAAGCGACGACTGACCCAAAATCTTGCAAAGGGTTAAACAAATATCTTAAGACATTAAAACTTGAAGCAAATCTATTGTAATATATAATGATTATATAGTTGTATATAGTACATGCGACTACGAAAGTTGAAAATATTTACCATCTAAATTAAAATTTTTCATAGGTTTAATTAGTCTTACATGTAATTTGGAAACTTAGTTTATATTATAAAACTTCACAGAGGAATCTTTTGGTGTTAAAGTGATTATAAACTTTTTTGGTCGACTGTACCCCGCGTAACTATGACTCTATGTAACAAAATATCTTACAAACGCCATAAAGCCACACCTACGAAACGTGTTTGATGTTACGTCAATGCCTTATTATGAGTGTTATAAACATTAATATACTAATAAAAATTTTGATTGAACTAAAAAAAATAAATAAAGTAGGTATAAAGACTTTTTTTCACAGAGGGAAATCGTGTTGCAGATACCCTTCTCGGGGGAGAAAGTGGTAGTTATGTAGGACTCGCCAGAAGGGCCCTACCGACTAAAACCCACCGGTGTTCCATCGCGTACCCTTTCCGGGGGCGGACTCGCTAAGGACGCACGAAACAATTATATTATCAGCGAGATTATAAAGCCTAAATTTATAAATCATTGACTTATTCTTCGGTCCAAAGTCCAAGAGTAGAGGAAAAATTGTTTTATGTTTTGCACTGTCACTACTCTTTTAGTTTTCGGGAGAAAGTCTCTTACACTGTGTATAATATAAGCATTTAATTACTTAAAGATAAGTCTCCTTGCAAATTTGCTAAACGAATGTAATATGCAATTAAATATTGAATAATATTCATTCATTATGAACTTTGTCAACACACCTATCTAGTTTCAGAACGACATAAGAAAACAATATTATTTTAATGGGTTACGAATATTATAAATCTATGCAAATCGAGATAAAGTTTTAATTGCGAAATCCACTGGTTCGTAATATTTTGGCGTTTTATATAATCGCGATGTGAGAATGAGGTTTAGATGCCGATATTGTATTTTCTTGTTTTGCTTATTATAATGATGAATTGGTTCTAATGAGTTTTTATTATGTCTGATTCTGTGCTATACAAATTGTTATTTGTCACCGTCAATACAAGAATACTTGGCGCTTCTTATGAACATAGCTTCAGTTAGTAGTAATTTTTATATACTATCCCCACACCGTGGTTTTACCTACATTTTTGCATGTTTTGTACACATTAACCTTTCTTTTTGGATCACTCTATCTCATATCTCATTCGAACAAATTTACTTCGCACGCAGTAATACGTATTTTGATTTAGTATAGAAATTATTTAATACAATTTAATTCGATACTAAATAAATGCTACAACAATCTTGCTGCCAATCAAAAAAAATCATACTTGTCAAAAAATATCATACTTATCAGTTTTACTTAGCAATTATATAGTTCTTAAAATCGGACAAAAATTCTTACAGCAGTTTTTGTGGTAAATGAATAGTTCGCTGCGGGGAACATTTTTTTATAATATCAATGTTGCAATAAATGCCTTATTCAAATTACTAGTTATATGTATAGAACAAGTTTCTGTTTTTATCGATATTTTCAAGTTTATTCGTGATACTATTTCTATCCTATAACCGCGTGAACTTTCATAAGAAATAAAATTTGCCGTTTCTCAACCTCTAAAAAGTTTCTTCCAAATCGGTTTAGTGGATTAGACGTGAAACTGTAATGAACATATATATACAGAAAGTCAGCCATATATACCAAAATTACATTTTCTTTTATAAAATATTTTTCAAAATCGCCGGTTTGAACCGCCGTAGTAGTTATTGACTTAAAAAATTCAAGCAACAATTTAATATACTATAGATGTAGAATATACTATATATATTATTTATCTACTTAAGGATGACCATACAACATACTAGGTGACTTGTCTTACGCGACATTTCTTGACCTACAAAACATCTCTGATACGTAATTAAATATAGTGACGTCATCGTTGATGAGACTTGAAAAGCATTAAAACATAATAAATATGTCACGGATGAATTAATCATCGAAGAGTTATCTTTGCAGCTGCACCTCGAAACGGAAGTTCCATTCACAGTACAATTCAAGTGTTGTAGCACTTTAAATTACTTTCGCTTTTTATTCGACACCCATGGGCTTCGGGCAAAGAACCAAGCTATATATATTTATCTACCGAAAACGTTGTTCTACCTTACCGTATCGGGTCCTCACTGAGGCGGCCCGGGCATCCACTAGCGGGGCTGCGGAAGAGTCTGCCAGAGCACCCGTGACTCCGTCTAAATGCGGGACAGTGGAACACCGTGGGGTTTTAGTCGGTTTGAGTCCGACATAACCTACTTTCTCACCCCCGGGACGGTAGGCATGCGTAAGCATTCGCAAAAATTGGGTCTAAGAAGAGTCTGCAAAGATATATTTAATCCAGGAGTAGATGCCCATGGAAGGGTCAAGAGAAGAAGATTTTTAAAGACCTGACAAACCAAAATTTTTGGGAAATATCTACCGTAACATATCTATACTAATATTATAAAGAAGTAAAGTTTGTGTGTTTGTTAAATAAGCGCGGTATCTACTAAACCGATTTTAAAAATTCTTTCACCTATAGAAAGCCACATTATTGCTGAATGTCATAGGCTATGCAAAAAACCGAAAGATCAAAAAGGATTATTAACATTTTGCCTAACGAAGTGGGCACGGGTCAGCTAGTACAGACTAAATATCTGTTTAAAAATTCATCATTTAGCTAAATATATTACAGTAACAAATAGCTTATAATTAAGATAGAACGTTAAAACAATAATATTGGATCCGTGAACATAAAGTATAATTAGAAAGACTACTTTAAATCTTAATATTTCTCTAGCAAAATTATACAATGTAATATATTTAAATGTCCGATTTACGATAGGTGAGTTTTGAAGGAACCTCCGTTTAACGACTAAGTAAATATGTGAATTTGACACGTTTCGGTAGAGGACCGTATAATTGACAAAGGCTATGTGTCAAATGTGTCAAAAGTGTTTATGTAATTTGTAAACGATCGTTTTTAATGTTTTAAGATAATTCTTGTAATAACCTCCGCGCTGTAACAGTCAAATGTGCAAAGTTTTAGCAACACTTGAGCGGTGTTTTTATAAACCTTTTTTTACTTTTCACCAAATCTTAATATATATAAATCTCGTGTCACAATGTTTGTCCTCCATCGACTCCTAAACCACTTAACCGATTATAATAAAATTTGCACACCCTGTGCAGTTTGATCCAACTTAAAAGATAGGATAGCTTACATCCCGGTATTGCCCCGGGAACGGGAATTACGCGGGTAAAACTGCGGGACACAGCTAGTAAACTGTAAATTTCTGCGCACCTGGTGCTCTGAAATACGGCGTTGCAGCCTAGTTTAGGCAACATACGCAATACAAATTTATTGTCACTGCGGATTGTTAATGTATTGAAATATTGTTATTGTAAATGAATAAATTATTATTATTATTATGATAAATCCAAGCCACACTAGGTTGTTGACGACCATCTTCGACCAAAAATGAGTCTCTGAATAAATTTCGAACCCAATTAATCGTAACACAAAGAAACACTATTATGTTATCAGAAAAAAACACGTTACTTTAAATTCAACTTCAATACAGATCTATTATAACAATTTTGATATACCTTAAAATATCGTGCCTTTAATTATTTATTTTGACAAAATTTTATAATAACAAGAGCATCTTATTTTAAAACCTAGCGTCTACTATAGGTAACTTATTTATAAAGGGTCAATAATAGAATTTACTTTTTACTTTCGGCGTTATTTACCTTATGTAAGTAATGAAGTCATTGAAAAGATGACATTACTAAACGCTGACCCATTTCAAATACAGGCGCTATTAACTTTGAAAAAAAATAAAGATGAATAAAATTAAAAGTTAAAAGCTCTTTTGTATAATGTATGATATTTTATCGTAATAAGGCTTACAAGCTTATAGTATTGACAGCAAACAATCTTCAATTGACAGCTAAATTGGCATGCTGTAACAAGTTACTTGTAGAATCGATTTTGTTGACAATTTTCTTTATTAAATTATCGTTGAACGTTATTAAGATACAATACTTGCATAGTCTTTTTACATCAATATTCTTGTACAGTATATAATTATAAATTACGAGTTATACCAAAACTAATAAAGGTTACAATTCATAGAATTTACTATACCCAATAAATTAATTATTGGTTTATTCTTAATATAATGTGTCTGACTTTTTCATCCGTGCTAATCAAAATAGTACAAAATGTATTTACAAATTTTTATCAAAATCGGTTTAGAGGAATCGAAAGACAGACTTACTTTAATCTTAGTAATATTATAGATGTGAAAGTTTGGATGTTTGATGCTCTTTCTCGCTAAAACTACTCAATAGATTTGGCTGCATTCTGGCGTGCATGTAATTAAACTATGGATTAACACATATGTACTATTTACCTACATGTAGCCTTCATCCCACTTTTGCCCCGAGAACTGCGCGAGTGAAACCGCGGGTCGTACCTAGTATTTAATATAAGAACTGTTTCAGATTGAGTATTACTTAAGCTTGGTACATTGTTACTGACTTACGATTAAGTATTTAATAGATACTTGTTAAGTTACAGAATCTTAAATTTTATTTTACAAGATGATTTTTCCCCCTTTTTGGTAAAAAGTGTGGGACACGTGCGAGTTTCTTACGCCGCTTACTTCTCGCCGGATTAGTTCCCGAACTGGTGGTAGGCACCATGTAGACTTTCTGAAAAGAATTGTTTCAAATTTACTCAGAAATAAAACATGTTTAATGTTTCAAATTTACTCAGAAATAAGACATGTTTCAAGTTTTCACAAATGTATGCAAAATAAAAAAAAAATTAAGTTACTCATCTCTTATGAAATGTTTAAGCAATTAACCGACCAACTATAAGTGCCATATCGAGTGGTTTACGATCAAGTTTTGTTCTTCAAGAAATATTTCAAAAAACGTATTATTTTATATGCTTGACCTCTCGCTGAAGGTTTAGTAAGCTTATTTAAATGATCACTTGGTTCATATAAATTAATTATGATGTTTATGTGCTGTTAGCTATCAAAAACTAATCATAGACTATTAAATTTTGTAGTATTATATTCTTAATGCTGTAGCGAATTGAGTTATTTGCAATAATTATTAAAGAACAATAACACCTTCGTAACATTGTACGCTCCTTGTTAAATATTAAATCTTATATGTGAAATTACATCTATAGTTCATCCATACTAATATTATTAATGCGAAAGTAACTGTCTGTCTGTCTTTTCATCACGCTAAAACTACTGAACCGATTAGAACGAAATTTGGTACACAGATGGTTTAGAGCATGGGGAAGGACATAGGCTATTTTTTTTAAAACAATCCCCAAAAGGTTGCGCGAGGGATGAAACTTTTTTTATAATTTTACGCTTATAGTCTAGAGCCTCAGATAAAACATAGACTACTTTTTAACTGGAAAAAACGTTATAATTGAGGAAGGGAGGTCAAAGTTGTCCACGCGGACGAAGTCGCGGACAGCACCTAGTACTATTATAATAATGCAAAGGCGATAATCTGTTTATAAGATTAGGATGATCGTTTAGATATTGAAAAATTTAGAGTTGGTTTATTGTAATAACATAATGGTTGCCAGGAAGAGAGCACTCTTTAGTAATAAGGTTAGATTCAGCTACTAATAGTGTTGTCATATTTTAATGTACTATTTTCTAATGTCGTTACATTAGTTTGAATGAATAAATAATAAATAGGTACAAATACTTTAGTCATCATCTGAATACTGAACACGTTGAAATATGGTCTATATGAGTCCTAGGAGTCGTGACCTTCCAATTAATATATAGACAATAAGGATAAATCAATTAGTAAGAAAACAAATCTTCTTAAAGCTTGCATGCAAAACTACACCATTAGCATTGAACTATTTTTTGCAAAAGTGCTTATAATTAAAATAATAATAAATAAATAAATATTTTCTGGACATTTATACACAGAGCCATCTAGTTCCAAGCTAAGCCGAAGCTTGTGTTATGGCAACTAGATAACGGAATAAATTACATATACATACTTTTCTTTTGTAAATACATACATACAATACATAGCAACACCCAGACCCCAGAAAAATACAAATGTAAATTACAAATATATTTTTCCGGTGTGGGAATCGAACCCACGACCCTTCGCGCAGAAAGCAGCAATATTATCAATATATCAGTTTCCTTAAAAACTTTCGCGTTACAATATTTGTAAAGCTTTAAAATTTTAAAAAGAAAAAAAAATTTACCCGTATGACCTATTTCGTAATTAAAGCTTTTTTGCGATCATTCATAATTTAACCTACATTACAGAAAATCAGGTCATTGAACTGTCAGGTGTTCAAAACGCACGCCCACGTCACGTTCGCAGGAAAATAATAAATATTACGATCCTGCAATTATCATATAAACGTATGTTTTATAATTGTATACAATGAAATAATTCAAAGTATTAATGTTTGATACCTATAATGGTATGAATAAGCCTTTAACTTGTATCTATTGATTTTGATAATAGAACAATTTTTAAGACTCGATAACTACATATTATAGAAAAAAACAAGTACGTTATCCGTTACTGAATTAAAAGCATTTAAACTTAAATACTAAGATACAAAACCAGCAATGTACAACATTGCTGTTTTTTGACAATTTGGTAAATTACATTTCTATTTTTAATTTAAAGACTTAAAAATATTAAAAGCACCCGCTATTCACCTTAATTAAAACGTTCTTACGCAACATTTTTATTCCTATATACTTGTAGAACAAAGACGAGCTTACTGATGACAAGATGTTTGTATGTTTCAATAATATGAATTGAACTATAAAAATGGCTGCTTGCAATGGAATTTATTGTACTTTTTTTTATATAATTGACTGATGCAGTTTAAAAGGTGTTATATCTGCCTTAGTGTTTAGGATAAATTATGTAATTAATTAAATAAATAGTTAATAAAGTTATTTTCAGCCTTAACAAGACTGAGCAAAAAGGATTTTTTATCGTAGTTTTTCAAACTTTGGATATTATTGTATATTGTATTTTCGATACAGTTATTCTCAGTTTAACCTTCTTTGCGCTTTTGCTATTGCGCGCAAGGCTCAATGAGAACTTTAACGTAGTAGCTTATAAGCTGCTTTTTTACACCTGTACAAAAGGAATCTTAAATTAATACTACTACTTTTAAAAAACAGTACCAATTTAAAAGCCATGTTATTATTAAAATACCAAAAAATAAACATAACCTTTTTTTTATAAAAATAAGTCAAATTACACTGTTTAAATTTCAGAAGCTTTAAGAAAAGTAAGTTTTCTAATCGGCTAAGAGTTCGGGAATAAAATGAACTATTAAAATACAAATTTCAGCTGTATTTTACTATTTTATTTATCGCAAAGAATTTCTTCTTAATTAAAAAAAAATTAAAAGAGCTCTGAATTTCAAAATTGAATTATGTATTGTTATAAAAATATCTATTCACAAATTTTCAGCACAGACAAAAAAAATCGTTAAATTGCAAATAATCGATGAACCTATTGTTGCATCTCGGAGGCTATATAAACACTTTCACTGGTTCGTCTCGCGAGTCGCGCCTCACCTCTTGTGGCACTCTGACCTGTGTTTTGTGTTTAGTGAGGTGAGTGTTCCATCTTTGAATATCGTCTGTGATTACCGGTTTTTGCGATTTTTTATTTTTTGTTTTTTTTTTTGAAAAATCGTTTTTTTCTATCGGGTTAACTGATATGTTCAGTAACGAATATTTTGGATTTTAAGTATTTGTTGAATATTTAAAATATGTAATTATAAAATAGGTAATAATAAATTTTTGCAATTTATACATTTTAGGTCCTTATTAAATTTATTCTTATTCATTATAGACATTTAATAAATTCATAATCAATAGGTGAAACAAAACAATATAATTGCAAATATATAATATGTAAAATAGCACATTTGTATAGTAAAATATCGTTTTTATAAAAAACAAAGAACCTTTGTTAAAATATAATCGCGTGCCGAACGTAATAGTAAAGACATCAACGTGCGCGTACTATGCGCGCTATTATCTTTATTAGTCAGATGTTATAATAGTTTGACCGCTTACAAATCATCTGCTGTTTTTATTCAAAATAGTTTTATACTGGAATTTATCAAGATTAATGTCCGAAATAAAATTTACGATTAAAAGGATTAATTTAATATATTAATAATTATTCCATGCGTTATTAGTGTTAATTATTGACGAAATCGTAGAACTTTTAATATGTAAAGATACAATTTTTAATGTAAAATTAATAATACTCTGAACATAACTAACTTATGATGCACTTACAGTTACGTTTAAGTATGCAAGTTGCAATCCTTCGGTATGTGGATGACATACAAAGGTCACTGAATGCTCGTAAGCCTTAATAATTGCAATTGTAATGGCAATACAAAAAACTTTAGTATAAAACGAAATTATTATCTACCGGTGTCTTATGAAAGCTGAAATATTATAACATTTTTTTAATTTAAACTATTTTAAATTATTTACATTACAAAATTCTATATAATTAACTTTTACTTATTAAATATGTTAAATGTGTTACTTCAATTCTTGTTTAAAGTTATAACTTAAAAACATATTTAAGACCCAAAATAAGACAAACATACATACATGTTCCATTTTATATAATATAGATGTATCAAGTTTTTAAAACAAAATATTCTTAACTTAAGTAAATAGAGTAATTAAATGCATATATAACCTTCTAAAATATTTGAAAACATCACGAAGTTAGATGCTCATCCGATACGTGCCGACTCTGCCCTTTACTCGAAGGTTTCTAAATACCTTTAAAGCCTTTAAACCATTAACGAGTATTGAAAGTATTCAATTTATGTTAATTTTTAATAAAAATTGCAAAGTACGATAAAGAAAAACATTTTTTTCTTCGAAAATAATGAGTTTTTTAATTTGATAGGTATGTATATATAAATATATATTACATTATTAATGTGCTATTTATTTGATAGCATAAACGTCCGCGTCGTTTTAAAAAAACATACTAAAAGAAATAAAAATCTATTATATCATCGTGCAGCTAACGATAATTCATTCATAATTAAATCAATAAATTACTATGAATCAAGCTTTGTTGGATGGCTTCGAGGATGTTTGTCCAATGCAAATATAGTTTGTATGTATAGTCTACCATTTACACGAAACCGATGCAGTAGGTCAAGTGTTATTAGTGTATTCGTATGCTTAAGTCTATGCCAATAAGGAAGATTAATTTTATTCGAACTTAATTTAGTTATAAAATATAAATGTAAATATTAATAATAATACAACAAATAGAATAAAAATTACTCGTTAAAATAATGCAATTTATTCTTTGTACTATTTTTTTATTAATAAAACAAAGATGTAAAATAAAACAAAGATCTAAATGTACACTTTTGGATGCATCGATTTCTGTCCGGCAACGTATTTCTTGTTACTAAGATAGATAAGAAATTAAACAATTAAATATTTTAATAATAAACTATTAATAATAAAATACTTTAAAAAACTCACACCAAACCATTCGCTGTTTTGACATCAACATACAGATTTACTGTCCAATACAATCTACGGGATCCTTTAAGAAAATTTCCTTCGACCATAATATATTGGAGAAAGCCTTTCACGCACTATGCCCACTTATTTACCTATATAAGTACTTATAATTTCAATGTGAAGATCCGTCTCCCCGGTCAAGGTTCTATAAAGATATAATCACCGTCATACATCGCTAATAAATAATTGTGCTATTTATAAATTGTAGTATTTTGTCATCGCGAAACTTGTTTCCTGCGCTTAATGTTTTATTTAATATAATATAATAGTTTTATAGCTTTTGTTGAGGTATTAATGAGGTTTATGATAAAAAAAAACATGTTTTTAAAGCTAATTTATGTTTTTAAGTTTAAAAATACTTTATTTTACACAATGTTGATTTTTCCATTTGGATGTTTAAAAGTTGAATCTGACTTTAAAATATAAGTCTAAGAGATTTGAGCATAGTAACATCAAATAAAAAGTTGTATTTTGGATTTAAACCATAAAAATTTATAGGAATCTGAAATAAAATAATTTATTATTGAAATAATATATCTAATAATTATACAAAACCTAAAAAACTATAATTAATACACATAGATAAATACTTTAGGGTTATTGAATTAATTATAATAGATATTCGATCTCAATTTTATTAATTTCTCTTTAAACTTAAGACTAGTTTATCTTGCAAAAAACAAAAGTTACAAATTTTATACTTAATTATGCATTATACATAATATTTATCGTGTATTTTTACGCGTAAGTAATTCAAACAATTGAATATAACAATAACCTAATCTTAATGTTTTTTGTTTGTAAATGTCTAATGCAAAACTGTTAAAACCTCTTTTGTTTTACTAGTATAGTATAATAGTGTTCGTAAATTTGTACGATGTTCCGAGTCGAGACGATATAAAGAGAAAATCAGCAATTATGTTAATAAATTCGTTTTAAAGTCAGTGATGAAAGTAATGCTTGTTTTAATTAACTTCCAGCGCATACCTTTCTTTATAATTTTTACATAATGCATCTGTTTTGAAATGTAACAGTGATGCTGATCTATTCGACCTTTGGAAAAGAAATAATGACTAATATAACACTTTTAGTATTACGACTTTTTTAAATTGTGATTAATAATATTCATCTCATTTCAAAATAACGATAAGTGGCGACATTAATTTATTATTTACTAGCTGTTGTCCGCGACTCCGTCCGCGTGGACTTTCATATAAACTTTGACCCTTCCTGCCTCCCTACTAACCCCCTTTTTTCAGTTAATAAGTAGCCTATGTTTTATCGCCCACTCTAGACCATCTGTGTACCAAATTTCATGACAACCGGTTCATTGGTTTGCCCGTGAAACCGTAAAATTATCAAAAGTTTCAACCCCTCGCGCATTTTTATATATATACGATAAACTCAAATCTAAGAAAATTATTAGGTACTTAATCGTGGGTACACACGATGGTACATCAAAACCAATAAGTATTTCTTTCAGACAACTTTAATTAAACAAACTTAAGATAATATTTAGTGATTGATATGTCACATCAAAATTACTAATTAAACAAAGACATTTACATAATTTTTTTAAAGTAATAATTTTATATTTTTATATAGTATATACTGCTATATAGCATGTTAAAATCTGTTACTTTTAACATTTCATAATGATACCGTTAAATTACCTCTTAATTATTCGTGTTCAAAAAATAGTGTAGGTTTCTTCACACCACTAATTATGACCAAAAGAGTCGGTGGAGACATCTTCATTTCGATGATCAAAATAACTTTGATGAAGTAACGCATAATTAACAAAATTTTATAGTTAATATATCAGGTTTTTTATATTAGGCAATGCTGTAAACCATGTCGTCAACACTATTTTTATGTTTTAAATGAGATATATTTATATTATGTTCTTATTTATAACATTACTGAAATGAAAATAGTCTTTTAAATTTTGACTTGAATTCTTATAACTTTAATTGTTTATTGAAGTATATCATTAATACTAGTACCAATTTAACTGTAGGTACTCTATACTTTAATGTTAATCTTTAAATAATTCTTATTTATGGTATATTTAAGATTGAGTATGAAAATCGGCGACTTTGTTTTACACTATCTAATAATTGTGGCGCACAGTATAATTAATGGTCTCTTTATATTAAACTATTAATTTTAAAATAATACTTTACGGTATCGTTAAAGAGCATCCTATATAAGGAAGTTTAAAATCAAAAGCCGGAAACGCCTAAACCTATCTTATCGGATAAGAATTGTTGCAATCCACGTTCAATAATATCACAAGATCTAATATCAGCCAATCGCTCTCAAACAAAAGATGCGCAGTAGTAAATCCGTTTGGTTATTTCATATTGAAGCCTTGTAATTTAAAAATTGGTATAGGAAGTTACAACCAAGTCGAGTTTTATCATAATAAACATCATATAGTAGGTATATTATAAAACTAGACTTATTTTTGGCATGTTTGTTTGACAAATTACTTCATTTCGAGAGATTAACTCCGTAGTTTTTTTGCCATATAAAAATCGGGATGAAATTTATCTTATAAGACAATTTAGGGTCTAATCTACATGTATGCCCAATGTCAAATTCATATCGTAGTTTTTTGCAACAAACATACAAACTTATGCGGTTATAATACTAGTATTCCTTCATATTGGAACTAATGGATGTATATGGTATGTAATACATGATTTTTTTTTATTATACGATGCCATTTCATGTGAACCCAATGCCGGGTTGGGACAAAATTATTCAAAAAAATGGTCTTGATTAAAAATTATATTTGCGCCAATAACAGACTTTCGGCGCATCCTGTGTACATTTGAAGGTAGATTACAAAAATGCTTAAGTAATTTGTAGATAAGCCGAAAACCCAGTGTTGTATGTTAATACATAGTTAAGTTTATCTAGCATTGTTCTTAGCTCTCACGGAAGACTGTCGACACACTTGCACACTTCGCGACCGCAGTTTTGTAGTTTTGTATCGACTATAGCAATAATTCTACTAAATGAAAATTGAAAATGAAATTACTATTGAAAATGAATACGTAGAACTTTTAATTTTTTTATTGTGAAATAAATAAACAAATACACATATATTGATACTTGACTTATTTCTACTGTGATTTTGTTATAATATATTATAATGCTTAAAAGTAAATATTGGAAATAAATAATTTAATTCTATTTCTTAAGATTAAAATCACAGTAATAAAAATATTCATTAAAAAGACACGATATCATAGCCCTAGCCCACAGTATATTTATTTCAATCTTTTGGACTTATTAGAAAAACAATAACATCTTTGAAATTACGCAACGGATTTAAATGCGATTATTTTACTACATAGAGTGATTCAAGAGGAACCTTTATAAGTATTATACATCCGTAACATATACGTACGAAGCCGAATAGATTAATGAACAGATTTATTAGATGCTATAAAGTGTTGTTTATGACTGTGTTGAAACAAAGCAATGGAGCTAATAAGCCCAGGTGATTCTTTACCCACTGACCCGTCTATTTCTTTGTAATCAATGTGTGATGTAACCAGTGCGTAACCACTTTCGCTCGACCCCTGACATTCATATCGAACAGATGCAACAGTTCTTTTTTTATAGGTACTGGTCAATTGGTTGGCGTTTGAAATTGTATGTTTAGTTTGAAAATGATTAGTGGTTTGATAGTCTTGGACTGGCTTTACGTAAATAAATGTTTAGATGATTGTAGATTTTCGTTTTTCATTTAAATTTGACAGATGTAAAAGTGTTCATACTAGTATGTGTCGTCATTCACATTACGCGTTAGTATTATTAAATAATATGGTTAAAGCCTAAAAGTTAATATCTATATAGATTTTGAAAATTATTTATTAATAAGAAGCTATACCGTTTTGAAATTTCAAAATCGGATTCAGACTTTACAATAGTTTCTTTATTTTATTAACATAGCTTAATGTTTTCATTTCATATAATACGTAAACTAAAAAGTACTTACTTATAAGTTTATGTGTCTTTAATTTTAAACATTATATTTTTGGGTACAATATTGACAGATGTTTAGGTCATTCAAATGTCAGTGTGTATTGTGTACAAACACATAATCTGTGTAAATCGGATTGACCTTATGTTCGTATTTACATAATATAAAGCACAGGTGGTTGGCGGGGAAAAATTGTCGGCTCACATCTGAAAGGTCTTTGTGTATACGATTTTGGCTTGACTTCTGCCCTTTATAAGAATTGCAAATGTATAAAGATAATCAGTCATTTCAATCATCTTATTTAATAACTTCTAGTCATATAGGGTTGTCTCATGTATCAATATACGTAACAGCTTAAAAGAGAATAGTAACTTAGTCTTTTTTTATCTTTATTTCACTTAATCTTTTCTCACTAAATCTTATATATATAAAAGAAAGTCGTGTTAGTTACTTCACTTATAACTCAAGAACGGCTGAACCGATTTAGCTGAAAATTGGCAGGGAGGTAGTTTAGAGCCAGGAGAAGGACATAGGCTACTTTTTTACTGGAAAAAAGGGTTATAAGGGAATAAGGGGGGGGTCAAAGTTTATATGAAAGTTCACGTGGACGGAGTCGCGAGCAACAGCTAGTCCATTATAAAAAGATAAAAATATATAATGTACGCTACAGTTCATTCAAAAAATAATAATTTAATTGTGTAATTATGGTTAGAATAATTGCTTTAAGGGATTCCTTTTAGACAACTGTTCCCAAAGAATAAGAGAAAAGAGAAGGAAAATAAATCACATATCCAAAAACATTTCATAACAGTTGCAAAGGTTACCGATGTGGTACTCACCATGATCTAACTAATATTATAGATGTGAAAGTTAGTGCGTATAGTGTTTGGATGTTTGTTGCTTATTCACGCAAAAACTACAAAACAAATTTCGCTGTAATTTGGCATGCAAGTAGATTAAACCCTGGGTTACCATATAGGATACTTTTTATCCCGGTATACCCCTGGGAACGGGAACTGTGCGAGCAAAACCGCGGGTAGTATAAGATATTTTACGGCATTCACAATAATGTATGTCATTCTCTTGATGAACAGACGACGAGTGATGTAATCTCGATTTCTCACAAAGGTCTTGGAATCTATGGATTCAATGTTATTCGCGTTATGTCAGCTTCGCTTTACGAAAAACTTTTTCTTGTGCTATTTTTAACGTGGTTGCAACAAAATCTTATGCCTTTGAAAATTTGGAAGGATTTTATATTGAAAGAGAAAATTTTATTAACGATAATCATAAACATTAAATATCCAAGAAAATGACATAAATTGTCTAAAATAACAAAGTTCCATTCCCATACAGTTTCGTTCTATACGATAAACTACAATTGTCAGTAAAATTAAGTAACATTTAGACTTCTACGAAATTTTTGATCAACAATGCATTGTTGATCGTGTTGATCGAAGTACATATACAAAAGCGTTAAGGAAATAGTTACATAGTTTTTGGAATACTTTTATTGTGTATTTTATTACTAAAAACTCAAAAAAGACATATTTTGATTCGGATTAGGAATTTATTTATAAACATTTGTATGTATGTCAATAGTGTAAGAGAGGCGCCCAAAATGTTCCGTTTTTTTATATTTCTCATATAAATCGGTAGCAGTCAAATTCCGTGGGAAATTTGTATTGCAAGAACATTACCGAAACATACAATTAAAATAATAAAATAGATAAAGACCTTAGCTGATAGAAATCACTACTTTGTATAGAGCCGTCAGAAATCACATAATTATAAGTTTTTTAAATAATAAATGGCTTTTAACTTGACTGATTGACTTGTGTTTGAAATAATGGAGCTTTGTACGATTCAACAAGACTAAACATCGTTAGTCTGAGACAAAAAGTCACGATTTTACAACGCATTTATTTTCTTAAGAGCAT
>JADANM010005043.1:4701491-4716537 GCA_026213755.1 Eurema hecabe | reverse complement strand
AAAGGGTTTGAAGCGATTTAATTAGTTATCTTCCTAATAATAATTGCTAACGTAGTAGACTTTAATTTGATTCTCAATTAAGGTCAAATAGTTCCTAGCAATCTTTAGATTTTGGCGATTTAGGACAAATACCTCCTAATAATTTTGCAATTTGAGAATTTTGTAAAAACTAAATACTTACTAAAATTTTATTTGTTTTAAAGAAAGACATATTTTAGGCTAGTTCCTAATAGTCAATTAAAGTAAAGCAACATTGTAATTGTTTAAAATTGTAAAACTAAAGTCATAAATTAAGGGACAATACGCATTGTTAGATGTATCGCAATAATACAATAAGCGCATTCTCAATTAATTACTTCGTAGTAAAACATGGTCTATTGTCGTCAAACTATGTCAGTCGGGTAATAAAGGCACATGATACATATGAGACACCATATATTGTCACATTAATAGTCATACAAATGATTTGCACTCAGTGGCTATTGGTAGAAATTTTTTTTTTTTATATATAATAGGGGGCAAACGAGCAAGCGCGTCACCTGATGTTAAGTGATCAGCGCCGCCCATGATCACTCGCGTTGTCACGAGTGTGTTGCCGGCCTTTAAAATAATAAAAAAATAAATAAATATTTTCAGGACATTTATACACAACGCCATCTAGTTCCAAGCTAAGCCGAAGCTTGTTTTATGGCAACTAGATAACGGAATAAATTACATATACATACTTTTCTTTTGTAAATACATACATACAATACAACAATACATAGTGCTTAGTGATAAGTCCGCCTGTTAAAAATGACGTACCAAAGTTGCGTCAATTGTAGTAAACAGCTTTAGTTAACTTAGTCATTTTAATAGAGATTTTTGTTTCATTTCTATGACGATGAAACTAATTCTTAATCGCGCTTGCGTTATTTTTTCGTAGCGGTATATAAGCCCAAATTTTCGACATCAAATCATTAAGGACTGTTAGTCAGTCAAGGGTTGAAATAGTCTAGGATCCTTTGGCTTAGAATAAGATAACAGTCTAACGTATCATACAGTAAAAATACAAAAATTAAGCTAACTTTGTATCAGCGTAACCTTTTATTAAGACTTGTGACTTCCGTTAACTCATTGAATATGTATTTTTCTTTAAACGGAATCAAAAACATTATGGCTATTTTATTATCTTGAATATTCAATACTCAACGAATGAATACTACGCATGTATTGAAATTTACAAACCTTAAAACAGGCATTAAATATAGCTACTAGCAATACGCATTTTTCAAAATCGGACTATTCACAAAATAAATCTTTATCTTAAATCGTTGCATAACAATACATTTATAACTTGTAGAATAAAAATACCCGCCGTAAATCTAAAAAAACAGCATCTCTTAGCAAAAGTATCCTGCTAATATTATAAATATGTAAAAGTCTGTGAGAATGTATGGAGATATATGTTTGTTATTCCTTCACGCAAAAACGGCTGAACCGTATTACTTGAAATTTGGTATTCATTGGCACCCTGGATTAACACAGGATAATTTATATCGCGGTATTGCCCCGGGAACAGGAACTACGCTTTTCCGCTACGTTTATACTAATTTGAACTTAACAAATTGATAACTACGTATCAAGTTTAAAACCAATTAAAGCGATCATTCCCCGCCGTTCGTCTTGCATAATATTTGAATAAATTAATTTATTTTACGCATCACCGTTTCATAAGAGGCTAGACTTACCAAATAGCTAACCAAATATCACGTTAACCTACTGCTATTTAAAAAGCTAGGTTAATTTCATACTTACGTGTGTTGATCGAGACGTCTCAAACATTTGAAAACTTTGTAATACATTTAGGAAAATTAGATCTTAACTATTAAGGTTGCTCTTTGCCTTAAGAAGTTTAATTGGTTGCCTGGAAGAGATCACTGATTGAGTGATAAGTCCATCTTCTACATATGCGTTATTTGTGCTTACAGTAATTTATAATTTTGTTTGTATATGTATTGAATAATAAAAATAAATAAATTAACTAATAATAGAGACAATTACTAAGAGTATATTTTATTATCTCATTAATCTATAGCTCAATTTTTTTTTTTTTTTTTTATATTATAAAGCTTTTATTGGACTTATTTTTAATCCGAATTGCAAATTTTTTATAAGCGCATCTTAAATCAGCAAACTGGTTTACAATAAATAAAACATCAAGCATAAAACGATTACTTTTCATACGTTATTTATATCTAAATAGTCGTTAAAAGTTATCTGATTCGCTAACTTGAAGTTAACAACAGAAGCGGTATTAAGTTACTGGTTTCTTCAAGTGACTTCTGTAACCTAGATCGGAATCTAAACACGAACATCAAATACACGACGTTTCTAAATATCAAAGACGAGACCCATTGGAAGGACGACATAGTCAAATATATCAGATTGTTTGTGACCTACAATTGTTTTGTAATTTTAGTATTATTTTGTTATGAAGAAGGCACATTCTTTATAGTAAGGAGAATTGATACAACGTTGTAATAAAGTTAATAATATAAAACTTTTTGATTTATTAAATACGGTATATTTAAACGAACGGTAAATAATATGCTAGAACTAATAATTTACATATTTTCTTTTTAAATATATCAACACGTACATTTTTATTTCTTCGTATATTTAGTACATTAAATATGAGTAAAATCAAGCTTATTATGTATCTGTTTTGTTTGCGCTAAGCACCGGCAATCTGTCTTTAAAAATAGCCTATTTCACTGTTCTTTTAATTTCAATCTTTGTTTGACATACACGCTGTTTCTTGCTGAAATAACAAGAATAGTAATAGAAATCTATAGGTCTATATTTTCGCATCTTCAATCCTAGTGTGGGTTGAAAAGTTATGATGCTGTCGGAAAAATCAAAATACTGTAATCTAAAAATTAATCAAACGGCTAATTTTGAATGCTATAAATAATGATGGTGATGTTTTGAACCTGTGACCTTTTAAATTCCGACTCAGATGAGTTTGTTTGTCACAAAAAGTTGCCTTGACTGGACATATGAGATAACATAATTTATTACTTTTGACAAAATAAAGTCTTATATAATTGTTTGTTATAATTTTTTGCGGCATTAACGTTTTATTAAAGCACAATACGAGTCTTAAAAACTCAATGTATGATCCATAAATTTGATAGACAAATAAAAAATACAATATAATATAATATTATATAATTATGTAAACTCTTTTCGTCAACTTAATCTGTTTTTTGTTTATATCACTGTTTGCAACGATTTAACAATTTTATATGAATTTCAGCGTAAAACTAGTGTGGGAAGTCACATTGAAGTAATACCACCTTCCTATAAAAGCTTTATATTTTAAGAGTCGAGAACGAATTCGCGAGACATATACGTCATAGGTTATAAAGGCATATAAGAATATGTTATTCTTGGTTTACAAATCTCCCGATATAACATGGAAATAAGGGTTGGGCAAATATAACCTACCTACCTTAAAGTTAAATGTTTACCATCGGGTCATACTCCGATAAAACCATGGACTTCAGTCAGTTACTAGTAACACTATTCAAGTGATCTTCATAATATTTACAGTAGCTACCCAAGGATATATTCGCCTAGGAACCTGATTTACCTTCCTAGCCATTACCTTGATAACCAGCGAGATTACTGGGCTAATGAGTCTTAACATCTTGTGACTTAAAGTGGGGACTGTCGGTGTACCTAGTGCACGGAGTTTTGCTTTAGAGCTAAGTTTTTTTGGTTATGGGCTGGCATTACTATTACCATCAGACGGGCGTCCAGCTCGTCTCACAATTTCATAATATATAAAAAAAAATCCTATAATTTGTAAACCCTCTCAGTTTTTAATCGGTTCTCTAAATCTCCTTAGGCTATATAATATATTAAGCGAATATATTGTTAAAGATCCTCAATATATCTTTATGGCTTATAAACCCGTTTTAGCCTTGACTTTAACTTTGAACATTAAACAATCCTATTATTTATGTATACTTAGTATTTTAATTTTGAAGTATTTTTAAATTATATCCGGCAACTGAGGTAGGTGTATATTGTAATTATATGATATTAAATACTTTGTTATTCTGTTTTATCATAGCGCCATCTAGTGCTACGCTAAGCACAGCGTTGTAAATAGATAACGGATAAATTCATACGTTTCTTTTGTAAATACCTACAGACCACAGAGAATTACAAATACATTTCCCGCTGTGGGGTTCTAACCCACGATCCTTCGCGACACTTATGCTACCACTGCGCGAAGCGGTAGTGTTAATGAGCGGTCTTACGACGATAAGCCATTTCATCCAATCAACCATAGATAGATCTTGTATAAGTAGGATGCAATATCGTTCTATACGCCGTGAACTGCCGCCAAAACGTACTCGTATTATGTAAATATTATTAGTTGCGAAATATATCGGAAATGCCGGTGTCACGACTGAAGATGCAATCATTGGCTGTCTGTCACGGGTGAAAGCTTTGCCCATTGTCTAGCTGTCAACCTGTACATCTGCCATTCGGCCCGTTTGAACTCTTTGAATTCTTCGTAATATTCTAAACATTGTGTCTAGGGTTGTTTGTTACCATTTGATGTAAACGGTTATTAGTTATTTCGTTATTAGTTTGATGCTTTTGTAGTTTATGCTTTAGAATAAGGTGTTTTCAATTCGGTTGCTATGGAAACGGAAAACTAAAAATACGCGTCCTTTAGTCGGAGTAATTCGTTGTTCTGAAAATATTTCTACGACCCAGTAAATTATAAGATAGATAGTCTCTTCGAACATAATAACATATGTAAATATCACGTTTTGTTACAAATAATAAACTCTATTTTGTTATGACTTATTAGTCATGTTAGAAATCAACACTAAAGGATTGAGGCTTTAAGGGTCGTCTTATTATGAAAAAAATTATTAGATGGTTTCTAATTTTCAATGTTTTAATATGTTTAAGTAATCGAGCGAAGATTTGCCTATTTTCGCTTAATAAACGCGTGCGCCATAGATATCATATAACGCTATAATTATACAGTATAAATCAAAATAATAATAACACGAAAGTTCAAACCAAAGAGGTGACATATTGACATACATACAATAGCGCAGATTCGTTCATCCATTCATCACCGATTATATCACCGTTGCATAATGACGAATGATCGTGACAATGGTGATATCGATGGTATTTCAGCTTACGACACGATAATTCCGCGTGGGCTCATTAGAAATTATAATAAATAATCGTAGCAATTTGTTCGAATTGAACTTTATGTAAGAAACGATTATTTTATTTCAAGACGAAAGGTTGCGATCTGCGTATTAATGACCGCGCGATTACACTTTGAGCTTGTTATAATGCAATAAATGGTAGCAATTATTATGTGATGGGTAAAGACGTGAAGATGTCTGTGACTTATTCATTGAAGATTTAATTATGGTTTAAATATTATACCAACCCCACATCTTTGTATTTGTGCTAGGTTTCCATCTTTCGTTATTACTTGAATTACTAGAATGGTTCTTACGCAAGGAAAAAATATAAGGGTATAAGGGTATAAGGTTACTGATATTATAGTTAACAGATCTATACTAATATATAAAGAAGTAAAGTTTGTGTGTTTGTTAAATTGTAAGGGGTAATCTCGGGATCTACTGAACCGATTTTAAAAATTCTTTCACCAATAGAAAGCAACATTATTGCTGAGTGTCATAGGCTTTATAAAAAAAGGATTGTTTACATTAGCCCAACGAAGTGGGGACGGGCGTACCCGTAGTATGTTATACACCAACAAATCAACCGAGTGTGTGTGTTCCACTCAGCAGCGGAAGCATACATAAGTCAAAAACGGTAGAAAAAAGATAAATAATAAAACCAATAAGAAAAAAAGAAATGGTTTTGTCAGTTGCGCGTGAAAGCATCAGCAACCAATTACTTAAAGGTAAGACGTCTTAATTAGGATGTTTTTGCGTCTTCAAAATTTTTGCGCTTATAACATATGTATTTAATACTAGCTATTGCCCGCGACTCCGTTCGCGTGGACTTTCATATAAACTGTGACCCTCCAACTGTGATAATCCTTAAAAATTGTAGCCTATGTGTTATTCTGATGTATAAGCTATATTGTGGTAAAGTTTCATTCAAATCCATTCAGTAGTTTTTACGTGAAAGAGTAACAAACATCCATACATCCATACATCCATACATACATACTTACAAACTTTCGCCTTTATAATAGTAATAGGATAATATCATTGGTTGAATATAAAAATATGTTTAATATGTTTAATATATTGGTTGAATATAAAAATATGTTTAATATGATATGAAACATTTCAACAGTACATTAGTCAGGCTTAAGCTTACGAAATGTAGGCACATAGTTGTCGAGTAAATTTGTTTTTTAAATTACTATCATAGGTCAAAAATGAACACATCTTCACGGCTTGACCTTTGGGGTTTCCGATATTGAGATTATCATTTATGTGTTAATGATTTTATAAACTGCCATTACTGAGTTTTATGGTCGATTTGAGCGCGTAATTCTTTTATTTTAATACTTTAAAAATTACTCTAAAAAGGTATTTTTATACATTTAATACGTATAATATATAATTAGGCTTGTGAATTAATGAGAGTGTACGGTCCAATACAATATTTATAAGGGGTAAATGTCAAAGGACCACTTTTTCATATATTGTACAGTGCTGGAACAAGCTCGCCCGAGTTACCTTATTCCTTTTTTTTTATTTTTATTTATTTATTGAGAACTTTGATTACAGTCATCTTATGAGCTAATACAGAGCCCCAAAAAAACTGTTATCACCGTTTGTCTTTGAGTGTGATTGCTAAAAATCTTATTATCTTCTTGATACCTACAGCTCGGGCGGTTACAGTTACATAATATTATATCCTATACCTACCCCTTTTGTATTTCGTGAGAACCTTGTACTTCGTGAGTTATGAACTTAGCAATTCATTGCAACACATTTTAATTTTTTTTTTTAAAGTTTGGAACAAAAAATATCAAAACGCGAAGCTAATCTAAAGAGATCTACTTCTAATAGATTTACTGATTATGAAAACTGTTTGTCGCTCTGTTAAATAAAGAGATAAAAACTTTTAGTCATTAGCTCATAAATTCTGTATAAATAATAAAAATCTTGATTAGGTCCGTCTATATATCCTTGATCTTGAAAAACGTCCAAGAAATAAAAAGTAAGTATTTTTATTTTTAATTAATAAGGTTTCTGTTAAACCTGTTAGCACAGGTATAATATGGCATATTAAATAACTTGCTCCTCATTATAAAAACATTTTATGAACCTTGAAATTTCTATATCTATGGAAATAAAACTTTATTTTTAACAGCAAAACGTGTTGCGATGTTAGGCGGTTTTTTATCAGTATAAACTAGTCAGGTATATATTTGTAGTAGGTATATCAAATTGTTCTATTTAGTTTCGCTAATAGACACTTTATAAGAAAACTATATTAATCCAAGTATTATAGTTTCTAATAATAGTTTTCTTAATAATAATATTTCTTACAAATGAATATACTACATACTAGCTGACCCGTGCCCACGTTTGTTGGGCGTAACATTAGGAATCCTTTTTTATTTTTGTAATTTTATTATTTAACCTATAATGACACTCAGCAATAATGTGGCTTTCTATTAGTAAAAGAATTCTAAAATCGGTAGTTCCCGAGATTACCCCTTACAGTTTAACAAACGCACAAACTTTACTTCTGTCCATATTAGTATAGAGTAGGTGTAGATTAAAAAAACCAAATCAAGATTATTTTGAAACTGAACTTCCATCCTTGAAAATAATGTGTCATTTTTCTAAAACGGTTTGTTTTAATTTCTATAAGCATTTATTTCTGATCTTTTGATAGATCACATGGTTATAATAGAAAAAGTTAAGTCTGCTATCTTAATATTGCATCTTATTTTAAATATTAAGATTAATATTTCGTTATAACACGTGACACTTTCACGTGTTCCTCAGTTTTAATATCTAAATAACATTAATAAAAACTCGAGTTTATTTTGTTAAAAACATCCTCATACTAAGCATAATATGTCAAGGTCCATCTGCTTTTTTGGATATAAAATAACCATTATAATGTTAATGAAGCCACGAAATTTAATCTTCTTCATACTAACTATATACTGCTATATATAACGCTTCATTAGTGATATTCCTTGGCTTGATAAAATGGTCAAGGTCATAACAAACTAGATTTAAATGAAGAAAAATGTTTATATTTGACAAGATATTGAGTAGAATTGTTTTAGATATGTTAATGTTAGTCGCCATGGTGATTATAAGATAAAACATGATTTTATAAGTTATTATTTTGTGGTCAAAACTTTATTGTTAAAAAACAAAGTGACGTCAAATATAATATTGTTATTCAACTAGGTTATATGTATAGTAGTAATCGTATAAAAAAATGCATGTTTTAAAATACAAAGGTACTAGACATAGTGCTACCAAATTTCATACCTTATTGTTTAAATTTAATATTCTTTGTTTCTTCATACCGTTCATATGAGATTTTCACAATACGTTCTCTTCTTAACAAAGTTTGATGATTCATTCCTATGAGCACAGAATGAGCACTAACAATAATTATTATGTTGCATACAACTATTTGTTTTAAAGTGCGACCTTTTCGCTCAGCATTCTGATGTTCTGACATCTGACATCATTAAACTGTAAACTTATAATGCGTTTTGTAATTACCAACAATTATGCATTAAGGGCTATTTTTTTATTCGTATGAATGCAACAATGATAGTGTCTGTTCACGCGGTGTACCCGAACAATAATATAATAGACTTCGGTAATGCATTGTGAATCGATGTATTGATATGGTAAAAGATATTTTATGTTAATATTACTCAATTGATATAGAACGTTTATCTATATTATATATAAACTAGCTGTTGCCCGCGATTCCGTCCGCATGGACTTTCATATAAACTTTGACCCCCCCCCCCCCTTCACAAGCGTCTAACGTAAGTGGTTCAGATTTTTTCATACAAATGTTTTTTTCCCGTTAACTCCCGTTCCCGCGGGACTTTTATAATATCCTGTTGCAACTAACCTTTAACTTTACTAAGGTATCTGCATGCCAAATTTCAAGCGTCTAACTTAAGGAGTTTAGATTTTTTATACAAAAGGATTTTCTCGCTAATTCCCGTTCTCGAGGGAATTTCGGAATTTCGGAAATTCCTTTCTTAGCGGATGCCTACGTCATAACATCTACCTGCACTGCAAATTTCAGCCCGATCCGTCTAGTAGTTTGGGCTACGCGTTGATAGATCACTATGTCAGTTACCTTTGAATTTTATATATATAGATATATAAAACAAAGACGGGTTCGTTACAACACTTATAACTCGAGATCGGCTATACCAATTTTCATGGTTTTTAGCTCGTTAGATTTGTCCCCGCCCCGAATAGCAGAATACATGATGAAAACTTTTTAGGAGTCAAAGTTTATATAAAAGTCCACGCGGACGGAGTCGCGGGCAAAAGCGAGTTTGATGTATATTGTAAGTATAGGTCGTTAAATTTGGCAGTTTATTATATAAATTCAAAGATATTTGTGTGTTCTTACACATACATTTTTAAACGACTAAATGAATTTTAATAGGCTAATAAGTGTGTAAGCCAGATCTTGGCAGACCTGCTCAAAAACCATTTTAATATAACATAAGCAGGAAAAACCAGATGGTCCTCGCGTTAGTCATGTTGGTCACTAGGTTGTTGGCAAACGAACTTACGTATAAACCCTACTAATATAATAAATGTTAAAGTTTGTGAGACTGTATGTATGGTTGTGTTTGTTATTCTTTCACGCAAAAACACCTAGACCGATTTATTTATTTATTTATTTATCCTTTATTACATATACCAAAATTACAAATTACATAAAATAACAGATATCAAGAAGTACACAGGTATATGTAAATGGCGGCCTTATCACTAGTCAGTGATTTCTGCCAGGCAACCAGAACTTGCATAAACACATCAAAATGGAAAGGGTAGGCAAAGAAGTTCGATACAACTAATTAAATATATACGATATGTATACAAAAAAATATAATACATATTTATACATTTAGTTCAACTTTGGTATATAGATAAGTGATACCCTGGATTAACACATAGGATACTTTGCATCCCGGAATTGTTTCGGAAAAGGGAACAACGCGGGTAAAACCGCGGGGCAGAGCTAGTATAAATATAAACGGATCTGCGCACTTTCGTAATAAATAAAGTTCTGTGAGAAGCGAACGCGCCCATTGTCCGAAGTTTTAAATATGGCTGGCGTTACTCAATGCCCTATTGTTTTAATTCGAATTTAACTCGCCCTTGAATTTTGGAATAATTAATCTCATAATGGATTGATGGACTACATTCAGTGAGAATTCGGTATGAAATAGACTATTTACAAAACAAAGCAACTGAATATTTGCAAATGAAGACCATTTTGGCGGACACGTATAATTGCTTCATAGATAACTATCAGAGCTAAATTTATTTATAATAACTACCGATAGTACTCATTAAATTTAAGTACCGAAGTAACCTGTCTTAAATAAGATACGTATTATTGACTGGCTGACACGTGCCCACTTCGTTGGGCATAACGTTAATTATCCTTTTCGGTTTTTTATATAGCCTATGACACTCAGCAATAATAGATAGAATAGAATAGATCGATAGTCTTACAAAAAAATTGTTAAGACGTAATTTGTAGTAAATTATCTTGCCTACAAATATGTTAATATAACTTTTTGCCTTAATTTCAAAATCAAAGAAGTTAGAAGCTTTTTTTTAATATAAGCTTAGTTTTATATAAAAATAAAATTACTTTTAAAAATGCAAAGCTCATGTAACATTTCTATGGACTAATCATAATATTAATATACTGACGATAAAATGATTATCGATTCGAAAATAACCTCAACTACACGCTATTGTTTCGCAACAGCCACTAAATAACCTAACTTTACAAAACCACGACTGTAAAATCATTGAATTTGCGAGCTATCTAATGGTACCTAGATAGGTAATATATTAATATGTCAAATGTCAAACATTTTAGCAAAACCGAGCGCGTCTTTTGTAACGGTAGAACTTACTTAATGTTTAGTGTTGTTACAACTGTGTGCTATGAAATGATGCTAATGTCTTCGCGTCGTGTGAAAATCTTAGCACTTATCATTACTGATATTGTAAGAAATAGTGTGGGTTTATTACATTGTAGGCGGTTATGTCTAGATTTTGAATCGATTTTGAAAATACATATAATATTTTTTTTATACACATTTAAAAGTAGACGATTACGTCTATCATACTATATATATTGACTTTTAAATATGGATTATTATTAAAGGAACTGTAAATGTAAATAAACAAAATTGCCTAGGTTAAAATGGCTTCACTTTGATTGCTCATACTGCCATTTTAGCTATCAATAATCAATATTCTATGTTTTAACTATTATAGAAACACACATTGTATTCTATATATCGGCATATAAGATACATATTTTTATGACAATTACATAAAAAATAAGATTTCGTGTTTATGCTCAGAAATATGAGAAGTAACTCATTATACATATCACTTAAGTATAAGTTCGAACTCTTAAAATCACTCAAAAATAGTTTGAGGTTATTTTTTGCATATCACCTTGACACGATCTATGCGCAATAATTTAAGAACATAAAATCATTAAATCGTAAATGTTACAATAACAATCGGTTTAAATCGTGCATATTACTTGTAATATTCTCAGTTCTCATCAAACAAAACGATAATTTATCTCAATGTATGGGAATTCAATTTTACAACCTAAAAATATAAGCAATGTTTTGACTTGAATTGACGGTTATGAGATTGTAGATATATATTTGTGATGCATAAATTAATAGCATATACATATAATATTTGAAACATAACATAAACTCAAGTTTAGTTCTACATACTGTGTTCTTTTTAACCGAATAAAGCGAAGCTAAAAAAGTGTGATTTTGGTGGCCTAAGTATCAATGTAAGTTTGTATATAATATGTTTGTATGTTGCATTATAGCGCATTAAATACTAAACCTATTTTAATGAATGAGGTGTCACAAGATTCGTTTCAATGACGCGTTTGACAAAAGCTAATAGAAATGTTACTTTAAGTTAGACTCCTTGCTGCCTTTGTTAAATATATTTTATTTCCTCGTTAATTGATTTAGAAACTTTTAAGAAATCTTAAAAACTTTACAGGATTTACATGCATACGTATACATATACATAATAGAGTTACATAATAGGTTTTATTTACAAAATGTAATAAACCATTTAACAACCTTTTACAACCAATCAAAGAATTATTACTTTTAGTACCTGAGTAATAGGTTTATTAACAAAATAACATTTAAAAGAGAACGTAACATACGCGATGATCTTTGTACGGCCGATACACGATATTCTATAAAAGGTTACCATCCGAATACCGATAGTACCTACTATTTAGAAAGACCCCTTTCAAGTAAGACGCTTTCATAACATCCTAGCAATCTTTCGATTCAAAGTCATTAGAGATTATGTCCATTCACAGTCGTAGACTTCAATCTTAATCAAAATATCGCGTGTAATGTAAACTTGTGTAATTTCGTAGTTAGTACCTAATTACTCTTAAGATTTGTCAAGTGTCATTATTACAAAGCATTCCTAAAATTAAATGACAATATTGAAAGACCAAAGTTTGTGTTAAAGTGTGTTTGTTACTCTTTCACGTAAAAAATACTGAATGCGTTTGGTTGGAGTTTGGAAAAGCTACAGGTAGATTATATCTAGATAAACACATAGGTTACTAATTATCCCGGTACAGGCATGGAAATAAAAACTTAACAAGTAAAACCGCAGGACATAAGTAGTAGAAAACATTTAAAATAATAAAATTAATAAGAATTCGATATCCATGCAAATATCGTAAGCAATCAATCCGATGTATTCGTACTTAATAATTAAGTAGATATAATAAAATGTTGTATTACATAACGTAAAAATGCAACTCTTTAAAAAGCAAATTTTTAAATCTAAGCATCTTAATATATATTAATAATAGGTATTTAACGTTAAACAAAATATTGAGTATATAAATCTAATCGCAAGACGATGACACTAGCTCGTGTCAATGTATAGTAATATTCCATCATAGTGAAAGTATTCATCCCATTTCTTATGTAATAACTATAATAGTTCACTCGGTTCATACCCGTACTGTACCGTAAACATGCAACGCTTTGAAAACCTTAATCGAACATCCCAAATGTCTGCAACATAATTTTATATGTTGTCACTTTTCAAACATTATGAAACTAAATTCGTATTAACCTTTAAGTTCGTACATTCAATATATTTGCAGTCGAACATAAAGGTAACATAATATGTTATAAATTAGCGTAGACTATTTCGAATAGTTACAGTAAGTTACGAGTTATTTTTGAGCAGAGATATATTTGTTATTATTTTTATATATTTATAAAAAATATATATTCTTCATAGTGATGATATTCATTAAAACATCATTAATAAATTGTCTTCTATTTTATTGACATAAATAATAATAATAATAATTAAGTTCACATCAGGTGACGCGCCTGCTCGTTTGCAGATCATATAAAAAATTAAAATTTCGTAATTTTATTTGTGTCATTTTCAGAAAATCAACAACATAATATTAGGAATAGCATTTAACGTGACACCATATAAAGTACGCTTATAACTCACATAAACTGTAGGTCAAATTAAATTCGGATCAATTCAAACGATTAAAAACGATTCCGAAAATTTGCAGACACTTCCTCAAAAAATCTAGTTTTGATAAATATTCTATTTTTTACTCATCTCTCAGCTATAAGGAAGTGATATTAAAAGAATTAAGGCTAGTCATATTAAATGCCTTATAAGGTTAGAATTATTCTATATACTCATAATACTAATGGCAGTTGTGAAGTTTAAATTACTTGACTATTATTTCATTTTACGAGCTTGGCATTCTTATGAGCTTTAGCGGTACAACTTGCTTTATAGTTGATATCGGTATTGTTAGAATATTATACTTTATTTATTTAATTTTTACTTGTGTAGTTTCTATCTTCTATAATTTTTATAGATACATTGTGTATTTTTATCCGCCTGCCAAAACCAATAGTTTTCGGGTGATAACGTATATATTTTTTTTCGAACAAATCGGTCGAACACAAAACATCATTTACCAATAGACCGCGTGGACTTTCATATAACTTTGACCCCCTTCTCCCCGTATAGCCCTTTTTACTTGTTAAAAAGTGACCTTTATTTTATCTCAGGCTCTAGACCATCTGTGTACCAAACTTCATTACAATCGGTTCATCGGTTTGGCCGTGAAAGCGTAAAATTATAAAAAGTTTCAACCACTCGTGCAATCTTTTGGGGCTTGATTTAAAAAAAGTGGTCCTATGTCCTTCCCCAGGCCTTAGACTATCTGTGTACCAAATTTCGTTCTAATCGGTTCAGTAGTTTTAGCGCGATGGAAAAACAGACAGACAGAGTTACATTCGCATTTATAATATTAGTATGGATATGTAATACTAGAATTGGACGAAAGGTCACAGACATCACGTACGAAATATAGGACAGATACATAATTACTTATCTTACAAAATAATTTAATTAAACTGAAGTACCCACAAAATACACTCGATCTCAAGTATCCGAATAGGTCATCGTGATCAAATATTCGCGAGATTTCCTAATACATAACATAAACATATATATAATTATATGCCAAAACACAGTAATAACATGCATGTTATGTCAAGGCCAAATTTCTTGTCTAATTCGAAGCCCTTTTTGCGCAATACATATGAACCAAGAAATTATTATACGCGACAAAGAATGTTATGTAATTTGGAGGAAGATTGCTTTGACAGATACTCGGTATTATTTCGAGATTCAAT
>JADANM010005043.1:4654969-4669628 GCA_026213755.1 Eurema hecabe | reverse complement strand
AAAAAAAAAATAATTAAAATTAAATTTTTGAAAATAATTAATTCGACATATTTATTCATTGCTATCTCTGTTAGCTACCACAATTGAAAATTTTCGCATGGGAAATTGTTGGGCGACTCATTGAAACGAAGCTTTTCACAAAGATTCAACTTGATAGTAATTATTTTTACATAAGGGATTTGTACTACATCTTTTCAGCGTAGGACCGGAAAAACGTACCACGAATTTTGTAGGACAATATGTTTGTTTAATAATACTAATAATTAACTAAGTAAAAAATAAAAATCAGCTTGTTAGTAATAATTTACGATGACCTCGTAATCGATACATGTTGGAAAGAGGGGACAAACTTGATCAAACCATAGATTTTGTAGGACAAATATTTTTTAAAGTAATTTAGATAATTATCTTGAGATATAACATAAGAAAAATCAGTTAGTAATAAATATTTTTTAATCACCAAATCGACATATTTTATCCTTGCTACCTCTGTTAGCTACCACAATCGAGAGTTTGGTATAGGAAATTATTGGGCGTCTCATCAAAATAAAGCTACTCACCAAAAATTAGCTTGATAGTAATCAGTTGGAAAAATGTACCAGGGATCCCGGACTATGAGGTAAGTCCAAAAAGAGTGTGTTATTATGATTGTGTCAGGGTTTGTTTACTTCATTTATAGCTGTAGTTTTACAGTTAAACAAAAAGAAAAAGCTACTTCAATGGTATCATTACTTAGGTAACAGTTAATGCATTTAAATGTTCCTGTTTCGCTAATAATAAATAAATATCAGTTTTCAGATCGAAATGACTATTGTTTTGAAGACCGGATTTGTGAGTGTTTCTCGCAATATCAAATATCTTCTGCCAGTATTCTTGCCGTTTACACAACAACTATAATAATAATATAGTACGCGTCACGAATCTTTAGCGCTGAACGAAACCTGCGCAGAAGTCAAAAATAAGGTATCGAGGTAACGGCGCGGCGCGCGGGGCGCGCGATCGTCGGGTGCACGAGCGTTGATTGGTTGTCCCAGTCGTGTTGTCTTTCTCGCAACAATACGTCAATTACGAGCGCGATTCTACCGATGCGCAGCTATTCTCGTCCAGCGCTAAACATAAATGACGCGCACTTTACCTACTCATTTTTGTTGGCAGACTAATACAATTAATTAATGATATTAAAATGTAGGTATTATCTAGGAACGCTTTGCCATTGACAAATACATCTGATGCCAGAGCGCACATTATTTCTACCTACTTATGACCACCATGAGCATTAGCATAGATTGTTACCCCCACCTAGTACTTCGCACCCAGAGAATAATGTCACGTGAATTGTTGTGGTATTAAAAACAATCATTTACCACCATTTACTACAACATTTCTATAGACTAAGATAGCTGTTATATTAAGTTATTATGTTGTAAAGGCCATATAAATAAACATTACCTATCAATAAAACAATCAGCCACATCAGCTACTTGCTCAGTGTACTGCGCGGCCGCACCAGTGCTCAGCGCCACGCGAGAAACTTTCGTACGAAACGCCGACCAAGAATCACCATGACTGTTAGGCAATTAATAAATAAAAATGAGTAACACTAAATTATTATTATTTTATCTTATAACTAGCTGTTGCCCACGACTCCGTCCGCGTGGACTTACATATAAACTTTGACGCCCCCTTCTCTCCCTTATAATCCTTTTTTCCTAGATTTTTTCAAACAAATGTTTTTTCCCGCTTCCTTCCGTTCCCGTGGGATTTTTTTCAATATCCTGTTGCAAATAACCTTCAAGTTTACTAAGGTACCTGCATGCCAAAATTCAAAGATTTCGGGAATTCCCTTCTGCTAAGGATGTCTACGTCTTAACATCTACCTGCACTGCAAATTTCAGTCCGATCCGTCCAGTGGTTTGGGCTGTGCGTTGATAGATCACTATGTCAGTCAGTCACCTTTGAATTATATATATATTAGATAATACGTTATAATATTAAGCAGGCGATATTGCAGGCGAGCCACTTGATGAGAAGTGGTCATCACCACCCATCAGTACTCCCAGAGCTTGACGGGTCTGGAGTCTGGAATTGGATTGGTTTATATATGGACGTTCTTTTTACATTTGGCTTTACGTCTAGATTTGAACTAGCAAAACTTGTGAAATGGTGTCTAGATTTTACTAAAGCGTTAGTTTGTCAGGGTGTATAGAACTTCGGGACTATTTTATTTATTTATTTATTTATTTACATTACATTAGATTAAATTCTATAAAGCGTTGGTTTATGCATTAAGCACGCAGGCTTGTGTCGCGTTCAAACAATTCACAACTTTAGATATTTATAAAATCATCTTTATCACAATCAACGGTTAATTGAAGATTTAATATACTGAGTGAATGTGTAATAGATTAGTGTGTATATATGGTGGTGGATGTGTATTCATGTGTGTGTGTGCGTCCGCGTTTGAATTATCTTGGTAATTTACGCAAAAACATAAGTGTTTTTAGGTGTCAAACTTCAACTAAATACTACTAAGTAGTTTTTAATGGTTACACTGCTATAACTCCTGCGCAATCTTTCTCCGCTCCGAAAAAGTCCTTCCGTAATGTATGCTTGTAGTAATTCAGCGAAGGCATGGATGGTCTGAAAAATAACAACTTAAATGTTACTCTTAATCATAATAACACAATGTGTAGAGATATTATAAAACATTTTCTATATTACCTAACTCGTTTTTCACCAAAGACCAGAAGACACGTTTTTGTACAACGTAACTAAACATTGTGTATTTAAAATAAAGTTCAAAATCCATTATTTTATATAATAAATATCCATATACAATTTTGAGATTAAATATTGTTGTTTCGATAAAACACTTTTCGTTAAAAATAAACTTAGCAAAAACATTATACGCATATTGCTACTAACAATATATCAGGCGTTATCATTTAAACACAATATTATTATTATATTATGACATGTAGACAATCTAATTCCATAATTCAAAAAATACTAGAAAAAAAGTGGATTCTTTATCTACATAGCTTATAAAGTTCTCTTGAGTTATTTAATACTATCTGCTGCCCGCGACTTTCATATAACTTTGACCCCCCTTCCTTATAGTATTATATATTCCTTTTTCCAGTTAAAAAGTAGCCTATGTTTTTTCTCAGGCTCTAGAATCTGTGTACCAAAAAATCATTACAATCGGATTAGAAGTTTTGGCATGAAAGCGTAATAGACAGATAGACAGAGTTACTTTCATTTATAATATTAGTAGGGATATAATATAAATTAGCGTCTACTTCTTATACCTCTTTATAGTAATGACTCTTACCTATGAGGTGCGCTATCTTCACCACGAAACACCCTTTCGACTTCCGAAGCATCGAAGACAAAGAGCATGTCCGGTCGACCGATGAGACCGGCCATTTTGACACATTTCCCGTATTGTTGACGGAGAGACATACAAACTTTATCCACGTGTTCTACTGAGTAACCGCCTGGAATATATCAAAAGGTTATATTAAAAAACTTATCTTCTTTTATTAAAAGAGAAACTAACAGTTTTATGTTATCGTCCTTAATAAATACAATAATAAATAAAATAAACTTAAACAGATTTCCATATCTGGAGAAACTGGTAGTAAATAATAGAATTGTATCACTATGACGATTCCAAGGTGTTTTCCTACTATATGAAGTCTAGTTGAAGATAGCCTTGATATGACTTGGATAAAAGAATAGACAATTTTTTATAGAGAGTATCAAAAGTTCTTCTCGTAGTTTTAGAGATAAGTGTATTTCAACTAACAAACCTTCTAGTTTCATATATTAGATAAAATCAATATCTATGAATAATAAGATTAACTTTTCGTTATAAAAAAATATTTCTAAAGAAATCATGACAGCTCAAATCTCAAGAACCATCGACGTATAACGGATCTGATGAAACTTGAAACCACTTCAATGTTTTGCAAAACTTCGTTATCAACGATTAAGATACCAAGTTAGCTTTAATTGCTTACGAAATTCCAGCTACATACACTTGTCATGTGTAGTTTCAATTTATTTATTTATTTAATTTAGTAGTAATCATAATAAAGATAAAAAAATCTAATGTAATCTTTTGACTAAAAGCTAATTTAAAACTTGACTACATAAATGGCACCAAACGGTAAGGAAAGAAATCATCACAATCAGATCACTAAGTCGAATAAACAAAAATTTACTTTATAGGGTTACCACTAAAACATTACTCTCTGTAGAGGCGGAACATATCTATACTTACTAATATATAAAGCTGAAGAGTTTGTTTGTTTATTTGAACGCGCTAATCTCAGGAACTGCTGGTTCGAATTAAAAAAATATTTTTTTATTAAATAGACAATTTATCGAGGAAGGCTTTAGGCTATAAGAAATAATGGAAAAACAACGGGGACGAAGTCGCGAGCAACAGCTATTATAAAATAAACATATCTATGCAGTTTCATCCACTTTCCATCTTTATAATAACAATCGTTTGAATAAGTTTACCAAGAAATAATATTGAACCCTAATAGATATACAAAAAGTATCTTAACAACTTTAGACCACAATCTTTTAAAATAATAGCTAATAGCTATTAATAATTATTCACAGTTATTTAGCGAACATTATAGCCTTATGAAATTTAATACAGAACCGTTATCTCGAGTAAAATATGATGTATAAAAACCGGTCGATACGAGATGTTTATCGGCCTCGATTTTAACAAAAGATTCTATACGCCTAGGTATACCTATTGCTTATTATTTTTTATATAGAATGATGATTAATTATGATTCTAATGCTATGAAAATAATACAATTTATCTCTCGCCTAGAATCCTACGAAGGTTTATAAATTTCCTATGAAATTTATAAATTTGCGGTTCTTGTTATTTTCTGGTGACATATACACTTATAAAAACCGAAAACTACATGCCACGGCCAATGGCGACATCTGACAAAACCTTGTACCAAAACCATAATGCGTTATGAAACAGAATTAAGTATTCCTCGCGTTCCGCCCATTAGAGTTACGCCAAAATCACATTAAATGAATACATAATTATTATCATACATTCGACATTTTCTTTCAAGTCTGCTCCAATAGATGTAAATACTATGTACCTCCTTCTTAAATTTGCACAAAAAGTCAAGATGTTATTTCGATCGAGGTGATAACTTATAGTTGAACGCCATCAGTTATGACTTTAATTTCCAAAAAAAACTTCATTTTATACAATATCTACAGTGTCTTCAATAATAAGTTCCAAGCTTAGCAGAAAGCTTGTGTTATGGCAACTAGATAACGGAATAAATAACATATACATACTTTTCTTTTGTAAATACGTACATACAATACATAGCAACACCCAGACCCCAGAAAAATACAAATGTAAATTACAAATATATTTTTCCGGTGTGGGGATCGAACCCAAAACTTCGCGCAGAAAGCAGTTGTGCTACCACTGCGCCAAGTGGTTGTCAATACCTGACATTAATTTGCGTTAGTAAGTATTGATATGACCGGTTCCAAAAGTAACTGTTAAAGAAACCCACACGATGATTTATGACATCACTAACAAGTATAGAATTATTGTATGGTGATTGATTGATAAAATATAAAGGACTAGACGTGCCCTGCGGTTTTACCTGCATAGTTCCAGTTTGAGGGACAATATCGGTTTAAAAAGTATCCTATGTGTCTAATCTACGTGCATGCCGAATTTCAACCAAATCAATTTAGTTGTTTTTCCGTTAAAGAGTAATAGACATTCATACATAAGATTTAAAAACGTATAGGTATATTATAATAATACTATCAAATAAAATGTATCCTTTTCATTAAAAAAATTATTTAAATGTTTTCATATTTTCTTACCGATTGAATATATTTATTAGGAATATGATATCAAGTTTTTTAGAAATTGTATTTTAAAAACTGCGACGCTAATTAAAAATTCATAAAGCTGCAGATACCGTTTCTTTTAGAAAGTTAAAAATACCAGTTGTTTTATGTGAAAAAAATGCAAAAACGTTTTTTAAAATACATTTTATTTTATAACATTTGCTGTGAACTGTCATTTCGCTAACCGATTTAACCGATTTAAAAAAAGGATGAGGTTTTTCAATTCGATCGTATATGTTATATTATATGCTTTTTCAGTCGAGACATATAAATTGTGATGGTATAATACCTTAGTATTTTTCGTAGGCAAGAAATAAACTTCATAAAACAATATACCCATAATTTTGTCTCTGTTTTTGTCTGCTTATATTTATCGTGTTTGCTTTTTAGTAAATACAATAATAAATTAAAAGTATACTGTACTTCATTCTATAATTTTTGCTTTGATAGATTCCTTTTTGACACGAATGCAGATAATCCATTAAAACATCGAAAGAACGTTTCTAAAGTAAACAGCTATAATATCAAGCTAGTACAAAAAAGTATCTTGCCAATATAATGAATGAATCTATTGAATTGGTTAGGCTGAAATTCATGCAGACCCTACTTTTAAACATACAACAGGATACACAGCAGGTCTAGGAAACCAATATTTTCAATTTTATCACAGTTTCTTGCCGGTTCTCTGCAGAAACTGCCTTCCGAACCGGTGGTAAATGTTTTTGTAATACCATGACGATTCAAAACTGTTACTATATGTAAGCTAGTTGAATAAAGATATTTTTGACTTTTGACTTTATCTGGTATATTGTTTAGTTAGTCTTTGGTACTTACCAATGTAAGGTATGAACCGCCAAGTATTACCAAGCAGTGGTAAAGGTTTTGGACCTGGTACTTCATCCCAACTCCTCACAGAAGGGTTAATAGTATCAAATACTGAAGTCACCGCATGTGTAGACCGCGCCCGATGGCTTTGTATGGGACATTGCTTTGGTAAACCTGAAAAATAAATTTATATAATTGTAATATCCAAGACTTTTTCTAGGACAAACGGGAGCCGAATAAAACGCGCGCGTTTCGCAAATCACCATTTATTCGACTTACTAAACCTACCCACATTATATAAATATCATGTGAATACCACAATTATAATTATATACATTTTTTTATATTTAATTGAAAAGGAATACAATTGTAACGGTGCAATTTTAATTAGTTTCTTTCTTTTTCCAAAAAATTCAAGCATATATATTTTATTTGCTTTTTTTAATGTGCAGAAGATAATAAATATATGATTTGTTTATTCAGCAAAGTAAGCTCCCACTACCGGTATATAACATAATAATTGTTAATGAATCAGATTAGATTCTGAACACACTATGTAATAATAAAAAAAGGAAAGGAACATGAAAAAAAAAGATAACTTCTAACATCAATTACAAACATAACTTCCTTCATAAGTCCTTCAAATGATGATGAATTTTTCTCAATCAGACTTTAAGAATGATAAAGTCCCACACGATATTCCTTACGTCAATATTTGATTTTCGTTTGTTTTAAGTCCACGGTTTTTATTGACATTGCATAATACAGCCGTTTTCAAAGACAACAAAAGATTAAAAATGTATGCCGTGCACACACTTGAAGAATGTTTAGTTAAAGAATATATTTGGCTTAACCGCTTAAATAATAACTTGAGAAAATTTCGTAACAGCGTATTCGTTGATCTTCAATTGTATAATTGTATGAATTAGATAAGTTTTTGTAGAGATAATTCATTTCTGGAATTTCTGAAGAACATGATTTATCTATTATTTGGCTGTTGCTACATTAAAAAGTTTTACCAATGCTCAGCACTTTAAAAATGTCATAGCATGCACCGCAGGTGACTCTAATTTATACATTTTTCATAATCAATGATCATATTAATGATGATATGAGGTAACAGAAAATATTGATACCTTCTAAAACCCACCGGTTTTCCTCCGCACACCCGCACAGACAGACTTTCAAGGAAGCAACAGAGTCATGCGAGAACATTCAAATATTTCTTCATTAAAACAACAAGATTTCATTGCATAGTTTATAAATAAAACTGTCCCTATGAACGCTTAAATCTTTAAAACTACGCGATCAATTTAATGATGATGAGGAAAACTTATATATAAAACAACTGTAAAACTGTCAAAACTGTTGTACGAAAACATTTAAGCATATTAATTGTTAAAAGTGGGTACTTAAAACTTTACCTATGTCACTTCCATCATTGGCTTGTACAGTTGATGTTGTATTAAAGTATCTCACAGGAATCTTCTTAAGAGGCCATTTCACTACAGCCACTCGACCTTTCATTGTTCACTATCTGAAAGTATAAATCTTACTTTAGTCTTCGTTATTTTAGAAAAAAAAAGAGTACAGTTTATAAGGCGAGTGTTATCATAAACAAAAAGAAGAATGACACCACACCAGAGCAGACGACACAGCAAACGAAAAATAAAAAATGAACATCACAACAAAAGATACAATTTGACCAGAAACAATGTGAGCCATTCCTGGTTCATCAGTTTATATACAAAGTATCTATTGAACTCGCCGAAAGATTGCTCACATTGCCTCTGCAGCGCAGTATGCACTGGAAGCGTAACATTAATCTTTTTTTTACATAAAATATTATTAATTACTTAAAGATAATGCCCGTTCTTCTCTGCAGAAACTGCAATCCGAACTGGTGGTAAATAATTATCTTCTAATATGATGATTCAAAAGTGTTACTATATAGCCTAGTTGAATAAAGTCGTTGAAAAAAGCAATTTTTAATCTTCCAGTGTGATTCAACACAAGATACAAAATCTTATTAGTAACCCTCAGCACAACCGTGCACTTAATCACGAGTGTGTTACCGGCCTTTTAGTAAGGAACGCTTTCCTTAAGGAACTGTATTTGTATCTTCATCAATAATGTTCATACAATATGGCGTTACTAGGCATAAATATGATTATTTTTATATTAATCGATTATTAATTAATATTTATTTAAGTATACTTTTATATCTCGACTTACTACCAAGAACAAATACATAAAACAATTCGGAAATATACGTATTAAAAAATAAGTGAATGATGCTATAAAGATTTGCTTTATCACTTTGCAGTAAAAAATGCTAACTTCTAATGCAAACTGTTTGTATTATGTCATAGTAACCAAAATTTATTTAAATAATTTCCACAAATTTTGTTTTTCTAAGTAGAGTTTTCTGTCATATGTTTGAATTAAAATTGAAGTTGTTGTTGTATTATTATTAAAAATGGTTTAATAATGCTTTTTATTATAAACCAAACCATTTATCTATGTATACAGTATAAATGATCGCCAAATGTGTTCCTAATTGCATAACTTGATAATAACTTAACCAATTTCGATTCTATTATTATTATTAATGTTTTTTGCAGTACGGGGATAGCTCTTTAAAAGAGAAAAAAAGGTTAAAAGGTTACAGGTATCTATCCTAATAAGTACAGCGAAAACGGCAGGACCAGCTAGTTTTCAAACACATACACATAACTATAATTATTTGTGACATTTGTAGTTTGGTGTCATTATAACTAAATAATAACACCAACGGCCTCAAGCTAAACAAATTATACCGCAACGAATAATTCTTGGTTTCCGCAATTACATTTATCCTTCATAACAAGTGAAAGGAGCTCATATAATTTTCCTAAAACCTATCCAACGTGAATACATGACTTCGTAAAAATAGCTATAATAAATAAATTATTTAGTGGATAAAACATATATTATGTATGCATATATTTTTATATCTATACCCTACTCGGTGTTAGGTACACAGTATCAATCCAGTCATTCTTTGCAAATATTTATTAAAGGTTGCCTGGAAGAAACCAGTTTTTAGTGATAAGGCCGCCTATTACATTTCGTTTACTCTGTACAATTAGTCTGTAAGATGTAACAAAGGATAAATAAATAACATTCTTTAATTTAGGTTTCTATACTATTTCATACTAATCTTTTGCGAAATATTTGGATAATATTTTATATCATAAATTATTTCCGAATATGTCATTTAAAGCTGGGATTGTCGAATTATAAAATTGATTATTTGAGATAAAAATAAATATTCCTTTCTTATTCTACACACTGGGTAAAATTATTCTTCGCTAATTTGAACGGATATAGTTCTTGTAAGACATAAAAAGTAGAGGATCAGCATTTTATGTAACAAATTACTGTCAACTACTATATCGAACATAGTTATGGTGATAAGTTATTATAATTGGTATCTTTATATATGTTATATCAGAAGTCGTAAATCGCATAAAAGAAAAATAGGATTGGAAACATTGTATGTAACAAATTGCTGTCAATTAGTGTATCCAATTGTGCCTAATGCTGATAAATAATTATAATTGGTGAGTTAAATACCTATAATATTGAAAATAATTTTAAATCAAACTCGAAGTAACAAGGTAAATGAACCTTATAGAAAGTGGCCTGGCTGCTTGAGATTAAATCTAATGTCAGACTTTCATAAAACAATGCTTTTGTTTCCCGCACAGTGTAATTAATACCACCTTTACTGTATACACATTATTATATAATGACTTTAATTGATTTTTTTTCAACCGACTTCAAAAAAAGGAGGCGGTTCTCAATTCGACCCGTAATTTTTTTTTCTATGTTTGTTACGCGATTACTCCGCCAATCCGATCCGATTTGAACAAATCTTTTTTCGGCGTATAGGTAATACAAGGATGGTCCCATTTAAATTTAATAATAAAAAAAACAACCCCCAAGGGTGGAAAATTGGGGACGAACTTTTTTATACGCAATATCTCCGCCGATAAGTCATTTTTTTTAAGTTAATTATTATGTTGATGAAGTTCAACTAATAGCTTTCGGACGATATACGATTTTTTCAACAGTACATTAAACAATTTGGAAGACGTAATTAAAATGATTTTCTAATAAAATAGTCTTCTACGTCCATCTTTTCTAAAGCGTATAATTTAGAACTCTTCAAGGCAAGAGAAAATCTAAGACATATAGATGCCTATGCATCTCACCCCCAAGATCGCAAATCAACTTACTATCAGGTAAGAACACGGTCAAATTTATTATTTAATATTTAAGATTCTTAAATTTTCAAAGAGTTTCTCTCTGTTATCCTTGTGAGTATTTCTGTGTTCAACAAAGATATGAGTATGGTATTCGAATAAAAATAAGTATAAGTATCTCATAGAAAAGGTGTCTTATAAAGCTTGCAAAATTCACATGAACCGTGTGACCGTTATAATAAAAACGGTTTGCAGGTCAAATTGGTTTCACAATTTATTAAGTTAAGATTCTCTGGTGAAGATTAAAGATGTGATTGACACACTTTGTTAACGATATTTCTTTCTTACAAGCGCTGTTAACAAAAGTACTATGAATAATTTTTATTTGAGAATTCGGGATTGTTTTATAAATAAAGGCTTTTCATACGGATAAAATATTACGTCAGAAGCTAGAATTCTTTATTTTCCATAATAACCTATAGGAACCATGAGGTAATGTAATGAAGAAAAAATTCAACATTATTACTGTACCTATTATTTAACTAACAATAACAACACAAATAAGAATCAAACGCTTAATTATGAATATTAAAATATAAAATTAACTTAAGCCAAACAATATTTTGAAAGTTAATATTCAGGGCATTGCCTCCTTCGTTTCTTGAGATATGCGATCGAAAAGATCCTGTTTTCGAATCCATAAATAACCCAAAATAAAGAGGTGTCAATCTTATATATAATATGTGTACTAATTCTAAGAGAATACTAATTCTCTAGGTAATCTCAATTAGGTAATTAAGTTTCTATGCCGATTTTGATTATTATAATTAAAAAAAAGGGATGGACTTTTACGGGAGATAGCTTATCTTAACAACTTTTAAATCAAACTTTGGCTTTAACTCGTAGTTGTTGTCATTATTTTTAAAATGTTTATTCTGGGCGGGGCCAAATCTAACGAACCAAAGACCACGAAAATTGGTCTAGCCGATCTCGAGTTTTAAGTGTTGTAACAAATCCGTCTGTATTTCTTTATCTATAATACAACCTTTATGTTTAATATGTATATTCTTTTGAATTAGCATTATTCTTTGTCGTAGAAATGTTACCTGATCACATTCATTAAAAATATTATAAAAATAACATTTTACATACGATAGATATAATTGCAATATAATATGTATGTCGTCATGTGAATTGCGAAGTATCTGAAAACCAGTGATACAGGAATAACCTGTAACGTGTGTCTTTTTGACTCAACTTTCTAAAAATATGAATTATATTCTTTTTTTTCATATCGGCCATTAAATTTCTTTTGCATAAGTCTACTATATTTTATCAACACACAAATACGGAAAATTCTAAGAATTTATTTATTTAAATTTAAAAAAATAATTAGATTTCTTAATCGCTCGTTTACTCGATTAATATTATAATACATAGATAATTAAATTTTATATTATTATAAATTAGTTTTATGTGTTGATTGTGCAAAAGATTAATATAAATGTTTTGTTTTTAAAAATTAATAATTCCCAAATCACACATAACTAACTAAACGTTTACCAAAAAAAAAAAAATACACTTACTTCTCAATCAAAAAAATCCACAGATAAAAAATCACAAAACACTTTCGACGGCGTCGTACCACATATGTATTTATGTATGTATGTATGTATGTAAGCAATTAATTGGTATTGTGTGCCGCGGTTACAGACAGACTGAGCGTCGTCTATATGCGATACACTACGCTTTCTTGACCTGTTTCCATTAACGTACGGCACGAGAAACTACATTCATTTATTATTTAAAAAAAATTCAAATTGAAAATACACTTACTATTAAGTTAAATAAAATGTAGAATCAGAATTGTAATAAAAAAGAAAACTAAATTTAAATCGTAATCAGAAATTTACCATCAAATTTTACTTTAATAAGAAACATAATATGAGAATATTTAAAAAACGAGTTTTTCTCAATTAGTAAGATCTTTTTGCTATGTCGCAGTAACACAGACGTTTCAAGATGTTAAGCTAAAGACCATTAAAGTAGTTCCAAAGGGGCTAGAGTAATTCCACTTTTACCGGTAATGTTAATACGTGTCTTTATTATTATATGTATTAAAAAAAACATAATATGTATATTAACATATTATGTTATTCTAACATATGAATTTAAGAAAGTGAAAGGTTACATAGTACAATTATTATTTTAATCTCATTTTATTAAAGCAATTTATTGTTTTTTAGCTGGTAGGTACTGTACAAATTTATTAAAACGAAATTGTCATTATATTCGACGTATGCATGACGTTCCACATGGATTTTACTTCTAGATAGAGTAATTAATAAAATACATTGATTTATTATAAAAGGGCTCAAGAATTACTCATTTTCAAGTAACTCAAGGTACCACCCACGGCACAAAAACCGTTGTACAATGAAAACGTACAGTCATTACAGAAACTATAGCAAGTTCTCGTGTAATCATTAAGGTTGCATTTACTATAAAATCGAAAGGAGATCGATCATTACATTTTTTTAAACTTTCTCCTTACTAACGCACGTACTAAAAATGACCACACCCTCAAAGATTAGCACAGCTTAACATTCACCTAAACTAAACAATAATTTTATAGTATCTAAAAACGTAATATTTTTTTTATGTTGCATTTATTTACTATTTTAACCTTTACATTTTTTTTACCTAGTTATTACTTAATTCACTATCAAGAAATTTACTTAAATGATAGATACATTACTACTTTTTAGACTTCTTTACTTTTAAATAACCTAGTTCTTTAAATAGTGTGTGCCCTAAAAGTCGATGAAATTCTCGGTACCGGTTTCTCACCAAGTTCCTTCGCGTGAACTGTGGTAATAGCATAAATGCCTTAATGTGCGGTTTTAACACTGATTTTTTCTTTATTTTTTTAAAACTCAGCGGGTATTATTCGCCACTAAGATATTAGAAGATAGAGAATAAAGCTGTATGCTTAAAAAGATATATTTAAAATGTGTAAATGTTTTACTTAATTAAACGATAAGAATATGTGAGGACGAAAATTGAACTTGAAGTAGTAAAGTATCATTATGATATCCGTATTTCGCATATAGCTATATATACGAACTTTCGTACTCAAAAGATTCCTGCTAATATGAAAGAATCAGCAGATTATTAGGACTCAAGCAATCAATCAAATTAGCCTATTCTCTTCTAACTTAAGCCTATTTTCAGAACTCAAGCCGTCTTAAATTATAGATTGCACCCCATAAGTATGTACCAAGAATCCTAGAAGTATGTATCTAGAATCACGTATGCTCTTACAGACTCTTCTACAAACTTGTCAATGAAAAAAAATCTAGTCTTCGATAACTTCGACGCTAGAGAGTTGCTCTAGCGTTTCTAACTAGTTCGCCACATTTAAAGAAAGCTAAATGTCTCAAATATAAATTACCATATAAAACGGTAAATAGTTTTGAGAGGCTTCACCATCCTTCGCGTTATTCTTACGGTAAATGCTTATTTAGTTGTAAAACACGTCACATATTCGGAGCGTTTCTAAGCATTAACCCGGTGATGTCTAGATTTTTAAACTTTGCTGTAATTAAGATTGCGAAAGTGGAACGGTCGTGAGTACAAGACCTCAAGTTATT
>JADANM010005043.1:4642086-4654569 GCA_026213755.1 Eurema hecabe | reverse complement strand
AAGATTGCGAAAGTGGAACGGTCGTGAGTACAAGACCTCAAGTTATTCTCGATATAGTGACTTGTGTTTTTTAACATTGTATGAGGATAGATTTAATACCTTAATTCATTTCTTTGTGATTATTGACTGATTAAAGAAGCTCAATATTTTTGGTTAGCACAATAAAAGTGGATCGGTTTTATAAAATCTATCCATTACAATAATTGCAGCTTGAGAAATTGTCCTAATTTCAGATTTTTTTTTCATAATCTAAATTTGATATACCTTAATGTATATTATGCAATTTAAGATGAAGTAATATCATAATATGTATTAAAGTTTAAAAGCTATTTATCACAATTAAATTTTTTTTTGTAGTTTTTTTTTAATATAAGCTTGACCTCCAGATCTGCAGTTTTTTAAGCTTTTTCGTAATGCCAAGTCGGTTTTTTCCTTAAAGATTCCTTAAATATCTTTTGACTTTTACCTATATCCTGGTACGTAATCTCGAAATTTTCTTTGTTTAAACCTTTGTATATGTCAATGCAAAACGTTAAAAAGAAAAGAGTGGATGAATTCAACACATAAATAACAATACAATATAATTTCATTGGTCATGCTGAGTAATACAATAATTGTGCTGACATTTTTATAAACATGACCAGCATTTTTTAAAGTTTTAATGAATTGTCATTTCAATGTAAAACGTCACGATAATGTAGCAAATTTTAGAAGGTTATACCTACTGTAGGTATGTATACTTTATACAAACCTCAATATTTTATATTCCGCAAGTAGTTTTTAAAGGCTTTTCCCCGAGATCCATAGGTAGATCCTGTAAGGAATTCTCCACTACAAAAAAGGTATAATATATATCTTATAGTCAAAGAAAAAAGAGCTTTAAATATGAATTTCAGCTAAAAACTTGAATTAGGCCCCACGTGACAGGCTGTGCCTAGTGTGGGGTCAATGTGTATTTATTATGTGTTAATCTATATTTTTGTATAACTAACTAATATGTTTATTATTATTATTATTTATTTATTAATTTTTGATGTAATGTAACGATCCGTAAACAAATAGTGAAAGTCGTTTTTTCATCACTCATATCATCAAATTACATCAATTGATACTCAAGAACTTGAGATAAAAAAACAATACTAGTGTTTAAAATTTTAGGGAAACAGTAAGTACAAGAAAAAATACCTTAAATGAAAGTTGTAGAACATAAATTTGTACATCAAAATGATATACCATTTTTTGGCTGAAATTGAAATTAACCGAGATATCGTGGCTAGAAGCTAGAAGCTTTCAGTTTTTTTTAAATAATATGAAGTGATTCAATAGGTAAGGTTTATGAGTATACAAGCATGAATGTTGGTTTAACCGCTTGGCACGGCTTACCAATAAAGTATGAGAATTTTCTCAGAGCTCAACCTCGACTGAGCAATTGAGCTAGCGATTAAACAGGTTCTGAAACCCATTTTCTAGACAAGATTTTCCTAATAGATGCGGTTTACCACTTCGTTACACTCTCTTTTAGTGCTAATAAGTATCAGACAGATATTATAATATGATATTATTATTAGCTGTTACCCGGGACTCTTACCGCGTGGAATTTTATATAAACTTTGAAACCCCCCATTATGACCATCATTATGACCGTTTTATCCCGTTAAAAAGTAGCCTATGTTTTTTCTCAGGCTTTATGCCATCTGTGTACAAAATTTCATTACAATCGGTTCTGTAGTTTTGGCGTGAAAGCGTAACAGACAGACTGACAGAGTTACTTTCGCATTTATATATTATGTACCAACTAATATTATAAATGTGTTTGTTTTTCCTAAGGACTCAGAAACCATTGCACTGATATTATTTTTTTGCTTTGGTTTATTAAGCTATTTTATCGGAAACAGGCTATATATTTATTTACATATAAAATACTGTAGGTACAGCTAGTATAAAACCGATGTATTCATTGTTTCACTAAAACGAACAAAAACACCATAGAAGTTATCTTCATCATATTATTCTGGGAAAAAAAACGCTGATTTTTAACAAAAAAAAATTAAGTTACAAAATACATTTTTATAACTCTCACCGAAATGAAATATTTATTAAGTTGAACATCCATTAACACGAAAGATCAAAAACCGTTATTTGCGAAATTTTTGATAAGAAAGTAGGTAGGTAGCCCATGTTCGCAACTTCTTAGTGATTTTTATTGGGTGTTTTTAGTGGTTTGATTTTTAATAATAATGGCTTAGAACTGAATAAAATATATATTAACTGGCCGTTCGCCGCGATTTTACCCGCGTAGTTCCAGTTCCAGGGGCAATAACGGGATGTAAGCTAAAAGAAAAAAGATTTAAAATCGCATCAGTAGTTTATGAGTCAAATGCGGACAAACATCGTGACAGCTAAATACCAGCTTGAGGCGTTGGAATCGATCGAGAGACGTGCCAGGAGACTGATTGGCGATTGCTCACTGTTTGACCTTAAGGTCCAGAGTTTAGAGCATCGCCGCAAAGTGGCCAGTCTGTGTGCGTTCTATCGGATACATTTTGGAGAATGTGCATCAGATCTTTATGATCTTGTCCCACCTAGCCTATTTTTCCATCGTACAGCTAGGAGCTCGTCTAAGCGGCATCGTTACATGGTAGATATTCCCAGGACCCGAACGAAGCGCTTCGCTTCCACTTTTCTTCTGCGCACAGCGAGAGAGTGGAACGAGCTCCCTGAGTGGGTCTTCCCCGATGGATACAATCCGGAGGTGTTCAAGTGTCGGGTGAACAGGTTTCTGGGCAAGCGCGCTCCATCGTAGACCACGACGTCGCTTACCACCAGGTGACCCGTGGTCAAGCGCAAGCCCATATAGCATTAAAAAAAAAAAAAAAAATCGTGACACGTAATTTAAACATAATTATTAAGATTATATTTTGAAATAGCTCTCCAATTCATGCAGATTAAAATGAACAGATGACGTACTTAATTTTTATACTTAGGTACAGATTATTTATTTTTACATGACACAATATATCTTAATAATAGTTTTAAAATGATAATCAATATAATTACTCACAAATAGCGTAAAATCTTTTAATTCCTCGAAGAGATCCGATGTTAATTTTACGTGGGTAAAACTGCGTTAGTACACAGCTAATTCATAAAACAATTAAAACAACAATGGAATACTTATACTTGTAAAAATAATTAATGTCAATAAAAACTTATATAACATCTCAATAAACCATTGCGTAATAAAGGAACTAGACTCATTATCGTAGACGTGCGAAATATTGCAAGTTATCATTTAACATTCAAGTTAAAGATAAGTTCTAACTTGAAGAATAAGTATGCTTTACTGCCTTAGAGCCGCCGCAAAACTCGCTAATTGAACCCACGTGTAATTTTTTTTATTAAAAAATTGGTTTTTTTTTATTTAGTTATTATAGAATTGACAAAATAACTAGTACAATCTAATTAAAATAACTATAATGTTATATTGTCCTCTTAAATAGCTTTTTCCAGAATTGGGACATACTCATAGTATAAGGGCTATACGTACTAGTACGTACCTAGTCCTAGGGCAAAGGACCGTAGATGTCGGGTTTCAATAATAGTGGGGAGCGTCGGTGTAGTGCAACCCCTGCCCGGAATTGGGCTTTATAGCAAAGTTCCGGGTAGCACTGCATTGGCTATGGGCGTTACTCTTACCATCAGAAATGCGTCGAGCTCGTTTCCCCTCTTCATATTATAAAAAAAAAAGATGAAAATCTCAATGTGTTCCGTTTTATAGTAGAGGGTCACAGTGATTACATTAAACACCTAAATTCTCAGATAGGCTAATAAGTGCTTTAGCTTATTTAAACAAAAGTAGATTTCCTAATAAAATAACGCGTGTAAACTCGGCATTTGTATTATTCTAATTTTAAATGAAACAAAAAAGCAAACTCAACTAAACAATGATATTATATTTAATAGAGATATGTTATAAGCGCAAAATTTTGAAGACGCAAAAACATCCTAATTAGGACGTCTTAACTTTAGGTGATTGGTTGTTGGTGTATTCACGCGCAACTGACAAAACTCGCTATCTCTTTCTTTCTTGCAGGTTTTACCATTTATATCTTTTCTATCGTTTAGATGTGTTTGCTGCCACTGATATGCGGAACACTTTTTTCGTTTGATTTGTATGCGTATAAAATATGTATTAAGTATAATATCATTGCTACTAAAGTAAGCATAAAGTGCTATAATAATAAATATAAAGTCGATTTTAAGATTCAAGGTACCTATACTTTTTAAATCCACGATAAAATCCAAAAGCCTCGCTCCAAGTTAAGAAAAATGAAAGTTAAATAAAAAAAAATCAAACACCAATATGTGAATTCCATAATCATGGGCGTGTCATGTTGTCTTACCATAAAATTATTTATACGTCAGTCGGTTCACGTTCAATATTGATGAACCGATCAGCAAACAGTTATAGGAGAATTTATTGACCATTCAAGGTCTATAACGATTCTGTAGAAGCAATAAAATATTGAATTTATATTTTATAGTTTTATATCCAGTTGTTTTATCTATCTAATATCTAACCTATTATAGTACGCGTCACGAATCTTTAGCGCTGAACGAAACCTGCACAGAAGTCAAAAGTGATCGTCGGGTGCGCGAGCGTTAATTGGTTGTCCCAGTCGTGTTGTCTTTCTCGCACCAATACGTCAATTACGAGCGCGATTCTACCGATGCGCAGCTATTCTCGTCAATCGCTAAACATAAATGACATAATGACTATACCTTAGTATGAGTACCTCGGGTTCTCAATTTGACGCTTTTGAAGAAAATATAGAGCTTTAAATACGAATTTCAGATGACATAATAAGAATTTTTACTTTGAAAGATCCGTAATCGACTGACTAGTGAAAGTTTTTTTTAAATCTATCCCCGAGAACTTTTTTTTAATTTTAGAGAAACAGTAAGAACTAGAAAGAAACACCTTTTATGAAAATTGTAGAATATACAATTTTACATCAAAATACGAGACAGCATAATATATATAACTTCTCGAGATTGAAACTATTGGTACGACTGGTCGAAGAGCCTTCCTTTGGTTCAAAGGAAGATTTAAAATTTCAAGGATTTTAAATTAAAAAAAATAAGTATATACAATTGACATATAAATTTATTTACATGGAAATAATATAATGCGATACACATATTTTAACATTTTACAGTTAACTTATTAGTTATTATGTATAATATGTTTATTTTGCTAAGTTTTAAGTACAGTCTTGGATTATTGTGAAATCTTTAGTCTTTAAATATACCTATCTTTACGAGTTAAACGTCTTAATATATGTATGTTAAAAGTAACACAGTGTTCATTAACATAGTTTAATGTGAATATTCAAATATAACATTTTGTATGTAGTAAAAATATTTGGAAACCAGCCGTCCTTCGCGGTTTGATTTCGCAATAGAAAATGTCCCATGAATGGAGGTAACATATTATTGTATGAGAATACTTTATCTGATTATATATTTATAGTCTTATCAAGGTATAGCTTAATAATTACATTTAGAATTTAACCTTTAAAATACGAAATGTACCTGCTTTCAAATAAAGTAAAGAATCATCAAAATCGATTTACCCAGTCAAGTTAGAATCATAATACACAGTCGAATTAAGAACCTCCTTTCTAAAATCGGAAGAAAAAAACAAACTTCTCTGTTTTATAAGTATAAAAAGTATAATGTTCCAAATTTGAATGTGTTCTATCGTTCGATCATGCGCAGGCGCAGCGGCCCGTCGGGCGCGTACATGAACGTCACCGCGTACTCGAGCGGCTCGTGGTGATACTCCAAGCGATAACGGCGAATCAACTGAAAAAAGAACATTAATATTTAAAAATGGAATCCTATTCAAAATATCACTTTTAAAAAGTAATAAAACCTTTTAGAAAGGTATAGCTACGATTTAAAAAAATAATATTTAAAAATGGAATACTATTTCAAATTACATTTTTAAAAAGTAATGGAAACTCTTTTGATTTATGAATTAAATGATGGTTTTAAAATAAAAAAGTTATAGTTAGTTTAGTTTGTAGGAGTTTTTGTAAGTAAAAGCCAATATTATATTTATGCGTTAGTTTTGATGCTGTAAGCATGTTTGTTACTCTTTCATACAGAAACTACTGAATGGATTTCGTTGAAGATTGGCATAAAGGTAGAATAGACCAGAGATTATCACATAGGATACTTTATATCCCGGAATTGTTTATCATAAAATCATTTTATCTCTTTTTTTATTTCTATTTAAGGAGCTTTGTCGTCAAGCGACTAACAAATACACACACACAAATATTTAAAAAAATAATTTTATCTCGGTCTTGGTATTAACGCGCATACAAAAACAATGCTGTTTGAAACTTTGATTATACTATTAATAAAGCTCCCATTAAAAAAAGCTCTATTAAATTACCTTAGCTAAAAGCACTTGTATTTCCAGATCAGCAAATCGTCGTCCAAGACATATCCTGGCTCCAAAGCCGTAAGGCAGGGAGGCGAAGGAATGCAACCTCCCGGTGTTTTCCAACCAGCGTTCTGGTCTGAACTCCTCTGGATTGGAGACAAACTGATCCATGTTTCCTGTCACTATAGTCGGGAATACCACTTGCACCTGTCAAATAAAAATTAATAAGTACATAAAAAATGTTGTGATGTAATAATGCTTGCATTTATTATTATGTAAGCTATTCTATATTAAAACGAGGATCAAACTGAACACGGTGAGCAAATTTAGTTCAAAATCGGTTCGGTAGTTTAGGAGTCAATCATGGACATACAAAGTGATTCGTAATTTATATATGTATATTAAGATAAAAATATGTCTACGGCTAACTTATATTTTATTTATTTATTTAAAACACTTTATTGTACATAAAGAAAAAACAATCACAACAATCAGATACAAGAAAAACTTAAATTATTATGCACAAAAGGCGACCTTATTGCTACGTAGCAATCTCTGCCAGGCAACCTGAGAGGTACGGAAAATGTAAAAAGAAAAAACAAATACATATATATATAAATAAAATTTAAAATATATAATCGTAATCGATATACTACATAAAATACATATAAAAAAAAATAAGACACAAAAAGTATATAAAAAACACATAAACTACTAACATACTAACCAATAGTTATAATACGTAAGATAGAGTGGTGGACGACAAATTTTTAGGTAAGAAGAAATAGTTAAAAAAAATAGTAATAAAATAAAAAAAAAAAAACAAAAGAAGAGAACTTATGCTATAAGGATAAGTAGTAGATCTTAAGAGACTTTTTAAAAGAAGTAATCGATTTAGCACGCCTGATACTTTCTGGCAGTGCATTCCAGAGTTGGATAGCGCGAACGGTAAAAGAAGCATTAAAGAAGTTAGAGTGGTGAATGGGAGTAGACAAAAGGAGGAGGTTAGAAGAGCGAAGGGAAATAGAGTTGTTAGAGCTAAGGTAAACAAATTTTTCCTTAAGATAAGCAGGAGTCTTAGGATCGAACAGAACATTGTATAGAAGGTGAAGTATGTGAGCGTTACGGCGCTGACGGATTGGTAACCATTTCAGTTTCTTGCGAAAGGACGAGATATGATCAAATTTGCGGAGACCAAAAATGAAACGTATGCAGTAATTTTGAAGTTTCTCTAATGTCTCAAGTTGATAATCGCGCAGGTCAGGAAAACAGCAGTCGGCGTAATCGATAAAAGGGAATAATAAGGTTTGAACTAAACTAATCTTGGTAGAGATTGGTAGAAAGTTATGAAGCCGTCGCAATGCGCCAGCGGATGCGAAAACTTTTTTTCGAATGTATTTAATATGCTCAGACCAAGAAAGAGTCCTATCAAGTTGAACACCTAGATCTTTGACATTATTTGAAAAGGGAATGTGTACATTATCTACCATTATATGGGGTAAAGTTTCCCACTCGATTTTAGATGAGAGTTGGCTACTACCAAAGATAATGACTTTAGTCTTGGAAGGGTTGATAGTTAAGCCAAGCCGTTTACTCCATTGTACAATTTTATCTAGGTCGGAGTTAAATAAAGTGATCTTGTGTGGTGTATATTAATATATTAAGGTATAGAGTAAAGTAATTATATTATTTATTAAGTTTTTCTTTATACCCATGGTTGTCTGGAAGGTATGGCTTCCAAGCAAGAAAGCCGTCAAGTAATAAATAATATTAATCTACTAGCAATTATATTATATTACATAAATATGTTTTAAGCGCAAAATTTTGAAGACGCAAAACTATCCTAATTAGGACGTCTAACCTTAAGTTGATTGCCCGGTCTTATGTATAATTGCATTCACGCGCAACTGAAAGCTAACTATCCCTTTTTTCTTTTTGGTTTTATCATTTATTTCTTTTCTATTGTTTTGACTTGTATGTATGTGTGCTGTGTGTATCTACGAGTCAATAAAGTATTTTCTTTTTGTTTTAGGTGCCTAAACCAAAGGTATATTCTTAGATAATTTACCTATACTAATTTTTACCTAATACTAAACCACCTACCTAATACCAAACGTATATTCTAAAAAAAATTTTTTTCGATGATTGTTACGAAAATAATTGTTATCTGAAATTAATTTAAAACTCACCCCTTTCGGTATATGATAACCGCAGATGACGTCATCCTCCTGTAGTGTCCTCCCATTGCCGATAACGGTGGAATACATTCTGAAAATAATTTAAAAATCTTTTAAATTTTGAAAATAACCTCCTTGATAAGTATTTTAGTACAACATCAATCCTACATAGAGTAAAATACAAAATTAAACGGACAGACGAACGGACGAGAGTTTTTAATAGTTCTTATTTATTTATTGAATTCATTTTATATTTTTTTTCATGTTATAAATGAAAGGCTTCCATTTTCTTGTATTACTAATGTTTTATTTTAAGGTTGCCTAGAAGAAATCACTTCAAGTGATAAGGCCGCCTCTTACATATAAATTTCTTTAATTTGTCTAGTTGTTAAAATTCCTTTGATGTAATAAAGGGTAAAATAAATAAATAAATGAAATAAAAAGCCGCCATTAGCCCGTGTAGTCTGTTATGAGAGTATTTCTCTTTTGTTTGGTCTTTTTCGAATTTACGTGTAATAGATAATAATATATGAATCCTAATATTACAAACGTAAAAGTTTGTGAGAATGTATGGATGTATGTTTGTTATTCTTTCGCGCAAAAATGGTTGGACCGATTTAGTTGAAATTTCGTATGTAGATAGATGATAACCTAGACTAACACATAGGATACTTTGCAACCCGGTATTGTTCCGGGGACGGAAACAACGCGGGTAAAACCGCGGGGTACTGCTAGTAAATAAATAATGTTGATTCTTACCTAAAAACCTCTCGTACAAAGGCTTTAGTATAATGCAGTTTATCCAGGTCAGAGTAAGAGAGTGGTTTCGTCGGGTCGGGGAGAACTCTTCTTATCTCTTCTGCCATTTTCTCTTGTTGTTTCACTCTTGTTGCTACTTGGTATAGAATCGAACAGACCGCCATTGATATCTGTTTAGTTAACAAAAAATGCAATGTTTTATTTTATTACTATTAATCATAAAGAACTAATCATAATAAAATTTAAGTTTACTCTACTATACAATAAAATCGAATTAATTATGTGATGATGAAATTATTCTTTTTTATTTACGTCCAAGACTCATAAAGTTAGCTTTTAAAAAATATATTATAATCAATAATTGAAAACAGGTCAAACCCTACTTACAATTTTTTACAATCTACGTATTTTTTTTTGTAGAAATAACTGCCATTAAGAATAATTTCAAAAGTGAAGTTAACTGGAAGACTTGAAAGACTCACTCTGATGTGATAAAGTTGCCAGCTATTTAAATATTCTTGTAATAATATAATCTCAAAAATTATAACCTATGTCTATATAATAAAACGTAAGGAAATATAAAAAAATAAAATAAATACCGTATCAATGCCAACGAGAATAAGATCAAGGGCCATAATAGTGGCAATTTTGGGATCTCCCTCGCTTTTTAGAACGCGTTCGAGCAATGACAGTTCGTTCTCTGACGTCACTTTCTTTGTCTTCAACCGTTCGAGCGCTTCGTTGATATAACGCGAACAAAGTCTGGAACAAACACATAATTAATTCATCAATTTTTTTTTAATGACCAGCAGATTACCTACTTTAGAGCCATAGACGGCGATGAACACTTTCCATCAGATGGCTCATATGTTATAAAAAAATATGTTTATGCCATCTAATTTCGTTGTGATATTTTTATAATCTTATTAAGTAATAGGCACTAAATTATTTAAGCTATATTTATAATAGCAAATAGTGAAATCACAGAAAGATTTGGTTGTTTGTAAGGTAACCAATACTCCATTATAAGCCTTTAAGGTTACAAACCTGCATACAAAACCAGCAATGTATTATCACATTTTTTTAATTATATTCCAACAGATCTGAACATCGATTTAGATATAATTACGATAATAAATACTTACTCGACAAAGAAATTCATATTATTGACGTATTTGGACCACAGCGGGGTGGGAATGTATCGCCAATAGGGTGCTTTTAATTCGAGAACGGCAACATTTCTTAAGGCAAATTTAGCAGCATCGATGATTCTTTGTGGCTCCGAATTATTGCTCAGGTCACGAGTTAGACAGCCTAGCCGCACGTCCAAAGCTACACGGCCGATACCTAAAATTATATAGATAATAGGTAATTAACGACATTTACAATTACTGGAATTTTCCCAATTTCTTTGGAATGCTGTAATAAGAATCTACGATTTCATTGGACAATCAAATTAAAAAGATCTTTAGAATCGTACACAAGCGGCCCCAGTTATAGGCGAAGACATAAAATATAAGTTATTTTCGGTCGAAATTAAAAAGTTGTGACCCTTCTTTATTACGCGCGAATTACATTAGCAGAAAGAGTGAGATTATCAATTTTTAATTTTGGTATAAAATAAAAAAAAATCATATTCGAGCTGTAAGTATTGTAAACAAAATAGCTGCTAACCAAACAATATCAATATCTAAATATATATAATTCAAAGGTGACTGACATAGTGATCTATCAACGCACAGCCCAAACCACTGGACACTGGATATTGCAAAATTCTCACGGGAACGGGTCAAAATATTTGTAAGAAAAAAGGATTATAAGGGAGGAAAGGGAGGGTCGCAGTTTCTTATTTTATATGAAAGTCCACGCGAACGGAGTCGCGGGCAACAGCTAGTATTCTAATAAATATTACAAATGCGTTTTTTTTCCTACATAGACTTCTAAATTCTTCTAAATAAACTTCTAACCCTAGGAAGCACAAAAGACATTTTACACCCCGGTATTGCCAGTGAAAACTACACGGGCGGATCAGGGCTAGTAACACTCTAGTAAATACCATACATACATTCAAGAGACCACTTGTGAATGTCATTATCGAATTCCATGGGCAGATCTTGGTTTTCATCCCTTGCGTCCTCCATGTATTTGATGAAGTCCTCGGTGACCATTTCAATGGGAGTCACATACTTCTTCACTGTTTGCGGCTGCAGGATAGGTCGTTGAACTTTAGACCGAAATGTGCGCCATTTTTCACCGTGTCTGTAAATAAATTAATACATTAATAATTGTATTTCATCATCATTATCATCTCAGCCTAGGACGTAGGCCTCACTCAGGGTGCGTATAATTATTGATTACATTGATAGTGATAGGATTTTACTAGTTTTTAGTGTCCTGAAGTGTTTAGACAAATGGTTATATTATATCTACGTTTGTTTTAGGTGTTGTATAGTACGCGTCATTTATGTTTAGCGCTGGACGAGAATAGCTGCGCATCGGTAAAATCACACTCGTAATTGACGTATTGGTGCGAGAAAGACAACACGACTGGGACAACCAATCAACGCTCGCGCACCCGACGACGACGCGCCCCGCGCGCCGCGCCGTTACCTCCTTACCTTATTTTTGACTTCTGCGCAGGTTTTGTTCAGCGCTAAAGATTCGTGACGCTACTTATAAATGGCATACAGTTATATTTTTTATTCAATTTGCGAACGATAATACCATTTTATACATGGCCTTTGGGATGATCTAGATAAATTTCTGGTGTGTATACAGATTGAGGTACTTCAAATGTTCAGTATTTAGTTCTTTAGTATATATATTTAACGATTTAAAATATAAATCAATTTTGATAACACATTTTGAAGTAATTGGATGAAAATATGTTGTGTAATGTGTTTTGACCGAAGGTGCTGTGTGGACATGATGTGTTTTAATTTAATGCAAATGTAAAGTCTCATGAGAATTAATTAAATCTGCGTAGTTCTACAGATTAGCATATGCTTATATAAGCAGACAAATAAAAAGTTAATAAAAAAAATAAAAATAAAATAAAATTTATTGTCTTCTGCACATACAAAAACAAAC
>JADANM010005043.1:4587286-4597740 GCA_026213755.1 Eurema hecabe | reverse complement strand
TAGATTTATGTTCTTTAATAGGTATAAATTTCAAAAACCTTTCAACAGGAACACAGTCTTTTACGTATCGAATGATGAAAGTTAGCTGGTCAATATGAGACAGATCGGGCGTACTGTCAACGCTTATGGAAAAATATTTTGCTGATTTAACTTCATTTATAATTTTTTTTAGAACCTGTTTTCCCATTACTTCAATAAACTCATTACAGATATTTGCTGATAAATAAGAAATGTTACCCTTTCCAGGATTCCCAAATTTTTTTAAGTGATCTGCAAGAAATGGATCAAATTCACTCAATAATTCCACACAACCCAAATAATTTCCATTGTTTGGAGATCCTAGGATTTCATTGTCGCCGCGAAATGGAAGCCCTCTCGATGCCAAAAATTTTACAACAGCTACAATCCGTTTAAGTACGTTTCTCCAGTAATCCACTTCCTTTTGATGTTGAGATAATAAGTCTATATCTACTCTACCAACCGCTTTACTTCGTGCCAGATAAGTCATCATAGATTGCTTATGCGCTGGGCTATTTTCATGTGTTAAAATTATGTGATTAATATGCTTCCAATCATTACATCCATTCCGAGAGCAAAGATTAACATCAGTTGGGTTAAATAAGCAGCATGAAAAACAAAATACAGAGCATTTGGAAGGCGAATACAGCTACCATTTTCTTTCGACGCTTTCATTGTTCTTTAATTTGCGAATAAATAATGCTTTGTTGAAATATCTCGTTACTAATTTATTACCATCTTTGTATGTTCTGGATGCCTCGGAAAAGTCAGAATCTTTATTTTGAAAATATACTGGTCCCTTACGAATTAAAATTTCGCGATTTATTTCAACAAACTTTTCGTGAAAATAATCGGCGGGATCGTGCGATATTAATTCTTCTGTGTTGGAAAACTGCTGTTCAATTGACACAGTTGGAGTTGTCGGTTTTAGTGAAGTCACTGAAGTCGTTGCACTTTCGTCGTAGGAATAGTCGCTTTCTGATTCAATCTCTTTTTCAAAATTGGAACATGAAGGTTTAGAAATTCCCGCAATTTGTAATTGAGCTGAGTCATCATGTGGAACATTTATGAGTTGATTGCTACTTACAGAAGTTTCTCCAGTAGTAGTAGTAAAATATGATGTTAATTTTGGTAACTTTTCAATTACTTCTTTCTGATGTAGAGCTTTTTTCCTTTTTTCAGATCCACTAGGATATGACCGTTTCGACATTTTATATTATAATTCACTATTTAATTAATTTTATAACGAAAATATTCGCTAACACAAAACAGACAAAACGACGATTTAATCAAACAATACTATTTTTTTTATCAGAGCTCGAGCACAGTCAGTAACAAACTAACAACTACAAACAAAACAAACGCCACAACATCGCAGACAAATACTTGAAGGGAATTCCCGTTCGTCAAGTCAAACGACGATCGGGAGTCGGGAATTCCCCTTTTTTGTCTTTGGTATTACGAATGACGTTCGAATAGGTTTCTTAAGACATAAACCACACCGCATCAAATAATTCTTTTTTTAATTTAATAATTTTTTTTTAATTGTATTCTTATACTTACATATAGGTATTTAAATTAACCTAAGCATACTAATATCGGAAAAACTCATTTTTGAGAGAGAGTGGAGTATTATACCCTGTTTATTTATTAGTTTGATCTTTCTTTTTGACAGATGTCAAATCTGAAATCGATATAACTTTGCAACGACGAACAATATCTTCTTATTTTAATAATATTAAAAATTGATAATAATCATAAGAATAGACACACAACATAAAAGTACCTGTTAAGGACTCAAGCATTTTCCGAAAGTCTTAAGTGGTTTTTATTGCTTCGAGGTAAAATTTAAATAGAAAAACTGAAAACAATGGTTTCTTATCTACCCAATGTTTTTATGTCTAGTGCAATAAAATTGATTGACGAATGAATTTATTTATTTTGAATAGTTTAAAACATACATACAGCCACATATTTAGCCAACACATTTTTTACACCAATAGATATTTTCTGTTTCCCATCACTGACCCATCTGTCAAAAAGTTCAAGCTATGTTGTACAAGGTATAGCTATCCGCATGCGGCAAACTAAAGCTAAAATAATAAGCGTAGGTATTGTAGTAAGTCATTATCATCAGATTTTTCAAAATTAATGTTTTTCGGTAATAATGTATCGGTTATCATTTGGTAATCTGGCAGGAACTAGGGGGCCCCATTCGATCGCGGGGCCCTGGGCACGTGCCCATAGTGCCCAGTGGGGAAGAGGGGCCTGATCACTCCTTTATTATTGTGATGGCTAATTATACGCATAGAACCTTAAATTTCGTAAACATTTTCATAGCTTAATACATTAAAGCTATCGTAATAGTATCTTGATCATAAAACACTATCGACGTATCTAAACATAATATTATGTTATCTAATATATTATATGCTGTAATTTATATCACAATCTCTCCGCACCGACATTACATTTATAACACTTTTAATGCGTCTATGTTGTAATTTATGGTTATAAAAATGATATTATAGTTAATAGATATGTTATACACCAACACATCAACGGAAATAAATTATAGTTTAAAAAAACTAAAAAACCACGCTTTTATAGCTAATCGAACTAAAAAGTAGAAAATTTGATATTGGGAAACTGTTATTAAATTATTGCATTGTCATCGGCCCTTAATACGTGTGCAAAGTTTCAAATTAATCGAACTTCTGGAAATCGGTCAAATTTATGCTCAAAGATTCCATTACATAGATACAACCCAAGCTAATATAAAGCGTGGTAATAAAGCGTGGTAAAAAGGATTTCCGCACAGCAGCGGCAGCACACATACATACAAGTCAAAACGATAGAAAAGAGATAAATGATAAACCCAACAAGAAGAAAGTAGATAGTTTTGTCAGTTGCGCGTGAATGTACCGGTAAACAATGACCTAAAGGTAACACGTCCTAATTAGAATGTTTGTGCGTCTTCCAAATTTTGCGCTTTTAACGTATCTATTTAATATATCATTAGTTATTACGATCAAACACGTATTTAAATGTATTGCTAGTCAAAATAATACTGCAATGTTGCCCTCAACCTGAATAAGAATGTAGGCTATAGTTTGCATTTCTTTATGTTGTGTCGGGCAATTTAGTTTAGTGTTGCCGGCTTTTAAAATAGTAAATTAATAATAGTTCTTTTTCTATTAGTATTTTATTCGGTTTCACATGTTTGAAAAACCATTCGACTTAAATATTTTTAGATTAATATAATATAGTTTACCTACTTACGAATAATGTGGATTTCAAAAGGTAAAATTTTTCCGAACTGTTACAGTATATAAAGAAATTGTCCTCTAGGTCTCAAAGTTGCAATCTTAATAATAATCACAATAAATATAAACGAAAAACGAAAAATACAAGTTTTTCTGAAATAAGCTGAAAGTAACAATCAATCTTATTTACGTTGAAGAATCTGCATTAAATATTTATAACAGTAAAAAAACTGTTGTATACTCCTATACTATAACTATAATGTAAACTATACTGGTATACTATAAATTATAACGTTAACCAAATCGAATTCAAAATAAGAACTTAAAAAATTAAAAAAAAAACATTTGTCTATGCAATAGACGTGACATCAGAATACAGACTACGAAAAAGTTTTCGCGTGACATAGATTTATGCAACGACGTGTCGATTTGAATAACGTAACTGCTAACAGTATTTACAATTCAATGCGGAGCAATAGTGAATAGATTTAGGCCTTATGATACGCTGTTTGGTGCATTTCTACACGTAGGCTAGTGACCTGTAAGAACAGTATGATGTCAAGAGAAACGTATGTAGATTAGCTGAGTTTTAATCTGTTTAGAGTAACAGAATGATTAAGTAAATAAATAAATAAATGAATAATATTTTCAGGACATTTATACACAGCGCCATCTAGTTCCAAGCTAAGCCGAAGCTTGTGTTATGGCAACTACATAACGGAATAAATTATATATACAAACTTTTCTTTTGTAAATACATACATATAATACATAGCAACACCCAGACCCTAGGAAAATAGAAATGTAAATTACTAATATATTTTTCCGGTGTGGGAATCGAACCCACGACCCTTCGCGCAGAAAGCAGTTGTGCTACCACTGCGCCAAGCGGTCGTCAAATTTTTAATTTTATTAAAACTAATAATAGGGAAATTTTGGAATTCGATTATAATATGTAGGTAGGTACTCGGGACACAGCTAATAATAAAATAAAATACGACCGTGAAATACAACTCATTGGTGCAGTGGCAACATAACTGCTTCTACGCTAAGGCAGTGGGTTTGATCCCTACACTGAAAAAATAAAATTGTGATTGGCATTTAAAACTTTCTACGGTCTGGATGTTGCTATGAATTATTTATAAAATAAAAGTATGTCATCTATCTATTTGCTGCGATGGTGTAAAAATATTATTAAATAGTGACCCAATATCGCGTTAAAGTTATATAAGGACGCATGTTTGAAACAAACAGCTTCCTAGATTGGGTTTGTCGGTTCTGCTCATTAGCCTTCGTTCTACTATCATGCAATTTCCGCTAAAACGGCTGCAAAGTGATCCCAATAATTATATAGATTGTACGATACTAGATCATAACATCGTTGAGCCTTGCAAATGTTCCATCGATATATTGACTCATTGAAATGTATCTTCAAGACTAAACATGGAATATGCAAGAATGCTAAGAGCCCGTGTTAGAACAGCCAGTCAGCGATTCAGCGATGAATATAGGTACTGTTCTAACATGCATGCATTTTTATATACTGAGTGTACGGCTATAGTTAGGATAGGTACGACGTAATCGAAGTCAGATCGGGCCAACTACAATATAATATAAAGAATATTTTAAAACTAGCTGTTGTCCGCTTCTCCGTCCGCGTGGACTTTCATATAAACATTGCTCCCCTCTCACTTAGTTTTCTAAAATTTTCATTATTTTTAAAACGCATTCTGCTATTCGGGGCCGGGACAAATCCAACGAACCAAACACCATGAAAATTGGTCTAGTCGATCTCGAGTTATAAGTGTTGTAACAAACCCGTCTTTGTTTTATATAGACGTAACCTTTACTGGTTAAAAGTAATAGGACTTATAATAGGGAGGGGGGCCTGGAGTCCTAAAATACAGGCCTCAGCTTAGTTTAGCCTCCAGTTCACCCACAGATTCCAAATTCTTTATCATGTTATGTACCTTATTGTAAATATCTAATGTAATTTGTGGTGAAAAATAAAATTTATTTATATTTATTATTATTAAATTATATTATATTTACTAATAAAAGTGAACTCGTATGTTTCTTTCAAAAGCCTAACTTTAATGTTCTCATAAGCGTGTGTCGGTTGACCGCCCCGTAATTAGTAATTAATGATTCCCCACTTACTCAACTCCTTGACACAATTTGTAATTGCGTCGTTCGACCGACCGGTCATACTATTGCCAAATTCGGTGCAATGATATGCCACGTCAAATTCACGTGTCTATACGTATCCGGTTGAATAAATGTCTAGTTTATTCGGCTTAACAAAAATAAATCCCATCAAAAACAATACTTGTCAAAAAAACCAAGTCTCCCGACTCAATTGTTCTACGGTAAAAAGTTATGAGATCCATGTAATACCAAGTCGGTTATTAATTTATTCAGTCTCTACTTAAGCGACTTTCTCGTCTTAATACGTCCAGTCCCTAAGACCACGATCGTGATTCGTGGTGCATAACAATTAAAAATCAATTGTGTCTGTAATATTCGTACTCGAAGCATTAAGTTGTTAGGTAATAATTAAGAGGATTTTATAGTGACGCCTATCAATATTAAAAAAAATTAATGTTTTATATAAATATATTGAGACTCGGCCATCGCATGAAAATACGTGTTAATTAAATTATTATGTTAAATTCTTTTAATTTATATTGCAAAAAAATATTGCAAAAAAATACAGTACAGGGGCAAAGTAATGTTTTAAGTTGTTAGGAAATTATTTTATCCAATAGAAAGCATCGTTGTTTCCGACTTAGATATATATTTTTGTGAGGTAGAATAAAAATTAAAAGTTGCATCTCATCAAATGTGTCATTGCGTTTTGTTCCATAAGGTGGGAGCATTAGAGGTCCTTGTGATTTTCCTGGGCCTAATTTACTCTTACCTTTTTCTCCTTTTGTCACAAATCTTTTTTTTTTTCGATCTTACGGTCAAGTCAATTACTATTGCTTGAAGAAAAAAAACAACTATGTGATGTCAAATAAATTCGTTCAATAACTATTCTTTAAATAATCATATTATTTTAACGCAATAATGTTTCAGATGCCGCTACATTCGCTGCTTGGGGAGTAGACTACGTTAAACTGGACGGTTGCTACGCGCTCCCCGCTGACATGGACCACGGTTATCCCGACTTCGGAAGGCAGTTGAACCTGACTGGACGGCAGATGGTCTACTCCTGCAGTTGGCCCGTCTATCAGATATATGCGGGACTACAGGTACTATTGGAGCACTTTCATAACTTATTAATGCTTAGTATAAGGCATTTCAAGAAAACCTATGTTATATGTTACTCTTTCATGGGACAAAGTATACTGTATTTTAACAGCATTCCTGAGAGCAATGAGGATCTGGAAAAATTCTAAGTTTAAAAGCTTTGTCAAAGATGTTTTGATTTTCGGAGATTATTATTCTAAAAACTATTAAGGACAATAACCCTTGAAATATTTTTGGACAGTAATACTGTTGTATGTGTGAATATTTGTACCATTTTATCTCAAAGCGTAACTATCGGAGTTTCTTGCTGGTTCTTCTTTGTAGCTGCTTTTCGGACCGGTCGTAAATAACTGTTTTGTGATACCATGACATTTAAAAAGCGTCATATGATAACCTAGTCAAATATAGACATATTTGCTTCTGACTTGACTTGACTTTATTAATTCCTATTAAGATAAACATACTTTATGGAAGATTCTTATAGTTATATTGTTATTTTAGCCAAACTTCTCATCGATAATCGAGCACTGCAACCTGTGGCGAAACTTCGACGACATTCAAGACTCGTGGGCGTCCGTCGAGTCTATCATAGACTATTACGGAAACCATCAGGACGTCATCGTGCCGAACGCGGGGCCCGGACACTGGAACGACCCAGACATGGTGAGATACGTTTTTTATAACATAGGAGGCAAACGAGCCACCTGATGCAAGTTGGTCATCGCCGGACATAAACACTCGCGGAGTTTGACAGCTCTGGAGTAGGTTGCTGGTCCTTTAGAAGGATGTACGCTCTTTTCTTGAAAAAAAAAACCCTTTTCTAAGTATACTGATTTTTAGTCATCCAGCTTCGTAATTCTACCTTAGCCTGTTTACTTTTACTATGTCTTTATGTTGATAAGATAGATATAAGAAATGTAAAGCTGATTAATATTATTTTTTAAAACATTAATGTGTTCCACTTTGAACTTGTGAAGATTAGATCGTTCATAATAATGTCTATTGTCTATACTAATTTTTAGGTAACGCAAAGCATGCCCCTGTAGTTGAGTCTAAGAAGTTATCATTAGGAGTATACAATTTAGAATTCGAAATATTTTACGAAGTAGTGGAATTTTTTGTCGGCATTCTCGTAATATAATCCATTAGGTTTGTGATTAAATGAATTATAATACATTTAACCATTCATTGAGAAATTGTAACTTGTATAGTAATAAAATAGATCTAAAATGTATTTTTCTATTTTGCATGCCCGTTTTTGCCAGAGTGATGACTTTCAATGTTTAAAGGCATCAATGTAATACCAAATTAACGTGTTACAGCTGATCATAGGCAACTTCGGCTTGTCATACGAGCAAAGTAAGACGCAATTCGCGATATGGGCGATATTGGCTGCGCCGTTGTTGATGAGTGTGGACTTGAGGACCATTCGGCCGGAGTACAAGGCGATCCTGCAGAACAGGAAGATTATAGAAGTGGACCAAGACCCTCTCGGGATACAGGGAAGAAGGATTTACAAGGTAAGGGAATTTTGCTTGGCATGGATACTTTGTTTCTTTGATGACGAATACTTAAATGAAATGAAATTAAATGTTGATATGGTAAATGCAAGGTACCTAATTTGATAATAAAAAAATCATCTCTGCCAATGTTTATCGTATTTCAACGGTAGTTTCTGAACGTGACAAAAGAGGGTTGAGTATATGTGTGTGTAATTTTTTGGCACTTATATAAGCATAGACGTATAACGCATAGACTGATAGTTCTTTAATAATCGGACCGCCGTAAATGAAACCAAAACTGTATATATGCAAGTATAAAAAGCACGTTCTTATACTCAATGACGCGCACATAAGCCCATTGATAATATAAATAAATAAATAATAATAAATAATAAATAAATAAATATTTTCAGGACATTTATACACAGCGCCATCTAGTTCCAAGCTAAGCCGAAGCTTGTGTTACGGCAACTAGATAACGGAATAAATTACATATACATTACTTTTCTTTTGTAAATACATACATACAATACATAGCAACACCCAGACCCCAGAAGAATACAAATGTAAATTACAAATATATTTTTTCCGGTGTGGGAATCGAACCCACGACCCTTCGCGCAGAAGGCAGGTGTATTACCCTGTACCCACTGCGCCAAGCGGTCGTCGATAATGTTGCTGTTATAAGAAATTTACCCTATAAATGTGGAAAAATTTAAATTTTGATGCGTTGCACTGCAGCGACGATCTTTGTAAGTAGACAAAATTGTCTACTTCGAAAAGGCTTCATTCGCATGGTCATTTTGCGCTTCTAGGTGGTATTATTATTATTCTATGTGTGAATGTGTGTGTGTGCAGCACCGCGGCATCGAGATCTGGTCGCGGCCGATCCTGCCGGTGCAGGGCCAGTACTACTCGTACGCGGTGGCGTTCCTCAACCGGCGCACGGACGGCACGCCGTCCGACGTCGCCGTCACGCTGCGCGAGCTCGGCCTCTCCAACCCCAGCGGCTACCGGGTGGAGGTCAGTTCTGAATCACGCTTGTGGTATTCCGAGAGTTGGAGTATATATAGGGTGGAGCTGCGGAAGAGTCCGGCAGAGCACCCGTGACTCCGTTAAACGTTTTAGTCGGTTCGAGTCCGGCATAACCTACTTTCTTACCCCTAGGATTGTAGGCATGCGTGAGCAATTTCCCCTCGAAAAAAAAAATTGAAATGTAAACGTAGATAGTATTCCCATGTCAATAGCGTGGTGCAAGTGATTTGATCCTGAAGGAGATTTTTTTACTGATGATTTAGAGAAAATCTATGTGATGTTTTAAATTTAATGCCCTTTTTGCCGACCAGCAATGGATTGCTACGGGCCGCGTATGTACGTCGCCCGTGCCTGTTCCATTAGCTTTTAAATACATTGCTGTTTTTAATTTTATTGTTTGTGACTTTTAAAAGTTTGATGGTTATTTAAATTATGAACCATTGTCTCAATACATCCTCCAAATTAGTCAGTTGTATTGAAAAGTTTTTACGCATTGTACTATACTTTCAAGAAAATACTATATATCTTACAAATATATCATTAAATTCTATAAAGGTTTGGTAATGAAATTAATTATTATTTTATAATTTCAGGACTTATACGAGGATGTAGACTACGGAGTACTTTCGCCACAGACTAAAATCAAAGTCAAAGTCAACCCCTCAGGTAGAAAGTGTCGCACTTATTTTGTATCCAAGGGCGCGGTGTTATATTATTTTATTGTATTTATTTGTATAAGGTTTATTTATTTTAAAAAGGCTTGGTACTGATGGTGATATGAGGGTTAAAGAGCTTTATTTATTAGTTATAACAATATTTTATTTCAATTTGTTTTTATTAGAATTTTTTAATGTATAGTCTATGACACTTTAAAATTATGTTGCTATTATTATAATTTAAATATCCGTATAAAATGGATTCATAAGGGACAGAGGTTTAATAACCTCTATAATAAGTTTCTGTCACTCGAGGTAATCCTCGAGTGACACAAACTGACAAAACACAACCTCTTTGCAATAGAAGTAGGTATGTACCCGAAAAACTGGAATATTAAATAATTTAAACAGCGTAGTCAGTATTGTTTAATATGTAAATAATAAGTTATATTTTATGGCTTTATATTACACCAGTATGTATATGTTTGTTTTTTATTTAAATTTCCATACTAATTGTAATTTTTCAATACAGGTGTCGTGATTCTCCGCGCGGATGCGCAGCCGTCCTTTGCCTACAACGCGATCCCGACAAGGACGCCCTATTCTCCACTCAATGACGTATTTAGACTTGCTAAGAAATAGTCACCTAACTAAATAATCTGGAACCGCCATCTTTACGTACAGTGCAAAGATTTTTTGGCGCGAAATTTGACATTTGCTGCCAT
>JADANM010005043.1:4486343-4530433 GCA_026213755.1 Eurema hecabe | reverse complement strand
ATCGTTATAATATTAGTGTACATTCATTTAAAACGAATGGCGTAATCAAAGTCGTTATTTTTACGTCTGATTACGCTCTTAACAAAAGACAGGTGATTAAATACTCTGAGATTAATTTACTAATGGTTATAGTATCGTTTAAATCAACCCACTCTTATTAACCATTCTATAGTATTCACTAACTGTAGGCGGTCCCATACAATTAATAGCTCCATACATTATGACAAGGCGGTTTCATAGATTGATGACCAAACAAAAGAACAGATTAAACGGGCTCGGTAATTAACGTTGCCCAACGAACCATTAATATTTAGTACAACATAAAATATACGTAAGATTGATTTACGTTTCACTAATGTTTACTTCGCGGATTTGTCGACCAAAAAATATTGAGTTACATTTCAAGCTTTTTTTTTAAATACGTGTTTGACATGACCACTTGATATTTTATATCTTATGGAATAAATCATTTTTGAGTTTGACTTTTATTTTGATTTATAATATTATTGTATACATTTTGCCATAAGTGTGCATAATTATTTAATACTGTACCTAATTGATAATAAATCAATAATTACTCCACAAAAAAATATTGGAAACGCATCCATATTTTTTCGAGATTATCATACATAATAATTATGTATAGAGATATAGAGATTATCATCAAAACATTTTACTAGGGGTTGTTTTTATACCGTTTAAACCGCAGAACCACAGTTGAACATCAAAATTTCGTTAAACATATTTAGATAATAAGGTCAATATCATAACGCAAAACCGTTGCAAATTGTGCTCCATAAAAATAAACAAGGCCGGAGATTAGTCCAATGTAATTTAATAAGTCCAAGATATATATTTTAGAATTTATGTCTGTATAATCGTGTGGGATTGTTCAAACTGTGACATTGAAAATTAAATGTGCCTTGACCTTGCTTTGTTAATAAAATATTATGAAACAGTTTATTTAATCTTAATCTATTATATAAATCTCGTGTCACAATGTTTGTCCTCAACGGACTTCTAAACCACTTAACCGATTATAATAAAATTTGCACACCATGCAATTTGATCCAACTTAAAAGATAGGATAGCTTAAAAATCAATTGCGAAATGTGTTGGGAAGCGTATAACTATAACAGCTGAATCGTTTTACATAAGTCTTTTTTTTAGAATATCACTGATGTATGAGAATGAACAGGAGGAACATCCTGGATGTATGAGGATGGTTCTTAAGCAAAAAAAAAATGGTAGTTGTAGGGTATAAGGTTACGAGTAGGATAGATATAACGTGAACGAAGTTGCGTTAGGCCAACTAGTATACTAGTCTATACTAATATTATAAAGAAGTAAAGTTTGTGTGTTTGTTAAATTGTAAGGGGTAATCTCGAAATCTACTGAACCGATTTTAAAAATTATTTCACCAATAGAAAGCCACATTAATGCTGAGCGTCATAGGCTATATTAAAAACCGAAAAATCAAAAAGGATTATTAACATTGTGCCTAACGAAGTGGGCACGGGTCAGCTAGAATTTAATAAAACTGTTGAAAGAATTAAATAACAGAAAGAACACTAGATTTAATTCCGATTTCTTTTTGTTTTTAACAAATAAATGACACTCTAATTTACTTTCTATTTTTGTGAATGAATTATTAAAAAAACAATTTATTTGTCTTCGTAATATTTTGAAGCTTGCACATATAGTGTTTTATTTGACTAGGATAAATTTATTTACGGATATCAACCTTACCTCGGGAGAATGTAGGATAGTTATCTACAATAATATTATAAAGAGGAAAGATTTGTATTTTTGTATGTAACGAATAAACTCAAAAAGCGCTCGACTGATTTTAATAATTATTTTTTCGTTAGAAAGTTACATAGTGTAGCTTGCACTGTGTAAAATAGGCTATATTTAGTACTATGTCTACCCGTGCGACGCCGGGACGGGCGGACGGACGCTAGTATTAGATAAAAGTCGCTTGTAAGCTTTAACAGTATAAATAGTCTTCGGAACATAGTACCTAATATGTATAATATAGTGGAAGCCCAGCAAATATCACCTATTTGTGATGAGACCGCCATTCTCACGTGGATAATTTCTTGTAATGTTTATTAAATACTAGCTGTTGCCCGTGACTCCGTCCGCGTGGACTTTCATATAAACTTTCACCCCTCCTTCCCCCCTTATAGGCCTTTTTTCTAGTTAAAAAGTAGCAGTATGTTTTATCTCAGACTCTAGACTAGAATCGGCTCAGTAGTTTTGGCGTGAAAGCGTAACAGACAGGCTGACAGACAGAGTTACTTTCGCATTTATTATATCAGTATGGACTTAAACTTTTCTTTGTCATAATATGATCATTTTATGATGAATAATAAATAAATAAATAAAGGCAACGTCCAAGCCTCAGGTCTACGCTAAAAGCAGATTCAATTTGCCTGTTAGTGTTACCAGTACCTCAAATGTGGAGCATACGATGTTGCCATAAATAAGTAGTTTAGTGAGCTTGTAACGTGTGATCTATAACGTAACATCTTGCGTCATAGAACTTGTATTTTGATTTCTTTTCTACTTGCGGTAAATTTATATTCTATACCCGATCTATAAAGAGTCATCGTAATTCACGTCAATAATAATAACCATTGTACAAACGTATTTATGTATGAAGTATGTATAAAAGTAAATTTAATACATCAAAGAAAATTATCTAATGTGTGAAAAGGTTACATCTTATGATATTATATATTAAATAGATATGTTATAAGCGCAAAATTTTGAAGGCACTAAAATATCCTAATTAGGACGTCCTATCTTGAGGTGATTGGTTGCCGGTGCATTCACGCGCAACTGACAAATCTAACTATCTCTTTTTTTTCTTGTAGGTTATATCATTTATCTCTTTCTATCGTTTTGACTTGTATACAGTATGTGTGTTGCCGCTGCTGCGCAGAACACTTTTTATAACATATCTATTATATAATATCATTGGTTAGATCTTTAATCTTAAATACATAACTAATATTATATATAATAATTATATATATTTAATAATGTAATTAGGTACGCTTTTTAATACAGTGTTGATTTCTTTTATATGAAGGTTAACTTTAGTAATTCTATGATTATTTACAAATAAATTAAAAGATAGGATAGCTTACAGCCCGGTATTGCCGCGGGAACAGGACTACAACTACCCGGGTAAAACCGCGGGACACAGCTTTTAAAGTATACTATATATTTACAGAACAAATCATTCACTGCTGCGTTAAGAGAAATCGTTCGGTCCATATTTGTAAAATCGATCATTAAAGTAATTATATACGAGATATTATATTATCATGTACATGTCTTATATTATATAAGACCTTATATGTCAATGAAAAGTGAATTAATAATAATATTCATTGAAGTAGAACTGGTTGTTTGTTTTTGAGATAATTTGATATGACTGTTTAAAATTAGATCATCGAAGATTGTTTTTACTTAATATCATGAAATGTCGCTTTCGGCTGTTTGTATGTCTGTTACTTAGACCTTTGAAACAACGTAACGGATGTTATGAGTTAATTTCTTTGTCTTTTTATAGATAAAGTAGATTTAATAAAATGATTTTGAAACCTTTTTTACTCGACTACGACGAAGCTAAAAGGAAAGGTTGTTGAGGAAAGGGGAATTAAATTTCCTTTAAAAAGACCAGTAGAACTATTAAATGAATTGGTATTGACAGTTTATTGTCGATATATCGAGTACATTATATATAAAGCGTTTTGTTTTTAATTGGCATTAAACTTGTTTTAAAGGGACCCTCGCCTTGGATTCAATGTTTTTGAAGAAAGCTTTTTTAACATTTGTATACACAAGGGTTATATGAAAAGATTAATCATTTTTATTAAACTACTTTTTTTATTTGCGGCCTTGTCTTTAAAGCCAAATACAAACTTTAATAAAGCATTAATGAATGTTAAAAAATTTAGTATTTTTTCAGTTTTTATTCTGGTGAAAGTCAAATTTATCCTTCTTCAACTAGGCTACATGTAGTAAAAATAATAAAACGTCATGGTACTCCGAAACAAGAACCGGCAAGAAACTCTTATAAGTTCATTAAAAAAATTGTCAGTAATGCATAACTTCATAACTATTTCTAGCAAATGCATAAATTAGGTTTTGATTATATTATAGTATATCAATAATATTAATATTCTGCATATAAAGTTTAATTATGGATTAAAATTGAAATTCAATTTGTTATTTAAATAATCAATTAATGATGAACAATAAAAAAATGCAAAAATAAGCTATAAGAAATTGAAAAAAGACTTAAATCTTACACTTTGTATACTAGAATTCGTAGAACCATTTCTTAAAAATACAATTTAGTTCAATAAAAAAGCAACAGTATAAGTATAAGTTATTAACGAGTATATAATCAATCCAGTTTTATAGTAACAATGTAACATACTTACACTTAACAATGTTTGGTTACCGTTCTAATCTCAATGCCACGAAGGATTACACTACCAACTTAATAGTTAATACTATACTTTGGCATTTGTTTTTATAAATATAATCAGCGATACTATTCGCACCAGTAGCTTCTTAGATTAGCGGGTTCAAACATACAAACATATTTTTAAACATACTTTTTGTAATAGTATAGATTTAGGTATACCCTTACAATAAAAGTGATTAAGTTTTTTATATAAGTATTCTTACTTTGTCAATGAAGTTTTTATAATATGAATCCTATTTTCTAGATTTAATATTTGAAAAACAAGTCATTTTAGAATGTAAAAAACTTTTATTGTTTAAAAAGAAACTTCCTTATTACGAATGCATTTTATTCACTAAATTGAGATTAAAGTTAAATTCTTAAAGGAATATTATTAAAAATTTTATAATTAAACAAATATTATGTGAGCATTTTTAATGTTTTAAATGTAGCCTTTATTAGTGTTACCTGAATTTTTAAAATTACCAATGATATGATTATTATCTATCCTTTTGTCATGAAACTTAAGTTGAAAGTTACTATAAATTTGTTAAAACTCTTTTTTTAAAGTAAAACTAGAGAGATTTTCGACAATTAAGGCTTTCAAACAAATAGACAAACTTAGCTTTCCTTTATTAATAGTGACCCGCCTCGGTGGAGTTTTAAAATACATTATATGTCGGAATACTAAAATGCAACTTAAATTTAAGTACAACTTAAACCGGTCTGATGTGACAGTTCGCCATACAATTCGGTCAAAATTACGAGTCTTGAGCGTATAAGTATTTGGCCGATAGAGTCATACAGTAGAAAGCAGCCCTAAGTATATCAAACATATTTTTTATAACATAGGGGGCAAAAGAGCAGGCGAGCCACCTAATGCAAAGTGGTCGTCGTTACCAGTCACATTTATAATGTAAAGAGGATAACAATAGAACGGTATGGTTTTTGATTTTTTTTGTTCTTGAAATAGTATGGCTCTAAATAAAGCAAAAAAGTAAGGCCTAAGATAACAAGTAGGACACGTATAAGTAGCGTCACGAATCTTTAGCGCTGAACGAAACTTGCGCAGAAGTCAAAAATAAGGTATCGAGGGGACGGCGCGGCGCGCGGGGCGCGTTATCGTCAGGTGCGCGAGCGTTGATTGGTTCCGCGGTCAAGCAATACGTCAATTACGAGCGCGATTCTACCGATGCGAAGCTATTCTCGTCCAGCGCTAAACATCCGTGACGCGTCCTATACAGCGTGAAGAAGCTTCGTTCCAGCTTGTATAAAAGAATTTTAAGTAATGCCTACATACCATAACTCAAAAATATTTCAATATTTTCACTTAACGCACGTAGTAAGGAAAGCCTTAAACAAGTTCCGTAAGGTTTTAAAGGATGTACATAATTGTGTTCAATGGAAAACTTTCATCTCGATGTTAATGCTTATCCGGTATCGATGTTAATAAACAAACAAATCAAATAATTATTTTTATGTGTATCGTAAGATTTTTATATTTACCGAGTATTATTGTAGGGATTACGAGAATTATGGTTATTTTGAAATTTTTTTTAATAAAAATCCCGTGACCGTGACAATACCGGGATAAAAATAATTCAAATTGTTTCCAGAATCAAATAAATTTGCACGCTAAATACACTAATACACACAAGTACATTCAGTTGTTTTTGCATGAAATAGCAATAAATATATTTGAATACGTACCCTGAAGTAAAGGGAGGATTTTTAATAAATTTATAATTTTTTTGATAGTTAGTAAGATTGTCAGATGTTATCTCTAGGGTCTAGACTCTAGAGTCTAGACCTAATGAACAATTTAATTTATTTTACCAATAGACTTTAAATACAAGATGTAAGGAATTGAACCAACAGTATCATAATTATAAATTTGTGAGTAATAAATAATGAAATAGGTGTAATTGCTTTTTCTAAACAATTTTAACTCTATTAAAATGACTGTAACAATTTGCAATTTTTAAGATTTTTAGAAAGAATAGCTTTTAAAATAACTAAAAGACAGCCAAAGAAGAAAAGCTAGAAATATGTAATTCTCAAGTCTACTAATATGTATCACCATACGCCGTCTTCCGAAATCCGAATGTCCGGTTCCGTCCATGCGAGAAAGTTTAAATTACAAAAACATACACTAAAACGTTCACTGTGCACTGCAGTTTTTGCATAAAACTCTTACTGCTACACCCGAACAAAAACCGCAATGCATACGAACAGAACGATAATCACGCTTAATATGTTATCTAATCGTACGTTGCAAGAAACTTAATGCATTTTAATTGCATAAACAATTTCACTATTAATATTAAATATTTCATTGAAATAAATATTGTTCTTATGCTTCTTTTACGTATATTGTATTGTATATTTTAATATAATTATTGGCGGTAAAGATCTCGACATTTTTTGTAATCGCAATTGCTAAATGTATTTACTTCATACTCTGGTATGCATAGACATATTTATATCAAGGTTGTATCACGTAATATGCAAATTAAACACGATTCAAGATAGTTCCCAGCCCTGTCAATTAGCTTATATTGTTTATAGTCTGTGGAATTTGATATTTTTTTTAAGTTTAATGGTACTTAATGACAGATCATAGTTATGACAAACAAAGACTGGAAGATATTCTAATAGGTTTCTTTTTTTCTTATGTTATGGTAATGATACTAATAATTTATTATTGAAACTTAATCTTTGCTCGAATTTTTTCCGGCTAGTATTTTTTTTACTTTGCAAAAGAACTGGCAACTCTTTTAAATTCATTAACATTTTAGTCATGACGTAATTAATTTATCTAAATGTTTAAATCTAGGACCTTAAGATTCAAATCTTTTCGCTCAAATAGGCATAGTTTGGCAACCTACGGCAGTTTATTCATATTTTTATTATGATATAATAGGTTTTCTTACAAAAAAGTAAGCTAGGTATTTAAATATCCAATTGGTACGTATTTAATTAGGACTTTATTTAGGTACACGTCATTTTCTTTCCGCCTTTTTTTTAATATCGGCGTACTTTCCAGGTTCCTAGCATCGTTTGAATGTCCAAGGAGGTTATCACTTACCAAAGTACAAACGGCAAACCTCCTTGGTTGGATGTCATAAAAAATTCCAAGTGACATTTGAACTAAATTTTTGACAGATAAAATATAATGTCATATTTGCCCCTAATAGCTCTAGTGTATACTCAGGCATTAATGGTTTTGCTCCACTAACAGAAGACAATCAGGTTAATACGAATATACATTTGCGGATAATAATTGATTATATGATTGTTTAAAACAACCTTGGCACAATTTATTGAAACTTAAGGTTTATATTTTTATGAGTCGTTTATTGCATTTTATTAAAATACTGATTATTTATGTACAATATCAATGATATATTTAATTTTATGTAATGGTAATGAATTAGAAAACACTTTGAAAATATGAATAACAATCTTTGGATAATATTCGTCAAATACGAAAAAAAATGCGAAAAATTGCCAGTACAAAAAAATTCGAATCCTTTGATATTGAGATATATTTTTGCTAACAGGCTTTATTTAGGTTACGCTTATAGGAATCAAGTTTAATTTAATCCCTACCGGTCTGCAGTCACTTAATTTTACCTACTTAAAAAAATAATTGGCTGTTAGCAAGAAACAAATATTTGGGCGTTTTCAAGAAAATCAAAACCTTTTATTTACCGTGAACTTATTTATTTAATTTTACATTTTCATTTTTTATATTTCAAAATGGCTTCTCATATTAAAAATATATTATGTTCTGGAGATTACTTTCACAATCATACAAACTATACCTCTTTAAATAATATACCTTGTACTAATTGATTTTCTTCATAAAAATTTAATATTCAAAATAATTTCTAACCTTATTAGGTAACTTGCGCGCGCGCCGTTTACAAAATAACATCGATTCTAGCTCAGTTATGTGGGACAGACGTTATGTCACATAAACGGAAGATATAATTAATCGACATAATAACATACAGTTAATATAACGTGATATTTAAAAATGCGGAAAATATTAAAATTTTAAAACCTATTTAATTGTTAAGAAATGCTATTACTTCAAAACTGGCGGGTTTAATAGAGCGAATCGTATGCATAATGTAGAAAGTAAACTTTGGGTAATTTCTTTTGTTACGTAATTATGTTCTTGTGTTCAAATATCATAAAATGTTTGTATCTTTTTTCAGTGCTGGCAACACAGAATAAGTTTTCAAAATAATTATAAATATTAAATAGTATTATTCGAAATAAAAATAATAATAAATAATTCATCCAGATTATATGATAAATAATCAACAATTAAATCTCTCTGTAAAGAAATTGAAACTTATCGCACGCTATATCGTGTTACAAGAATATTAGTACTCAAATAATTATCTAAACCTTAAATTTCACTCACCGTTAGGGAGACGACACTATATAAATTAAAAAAAAATCCTATGCAACACGACTCACTCACTCGTTCGAAAATCGAACGAATTCGAAATTCAAATTTAAAATTCGAACGCGGGTCTGTTGGATAACGGCTGGCGTTATAGTCTGTGGGCACAGGCAGTCGCGTTCCCAACGAAACGTCGACTGACGGCCGGTGGTGGAAATCTCTTCGCTGGTCGTTCCCCCGCATCGGTCAATACGCTACCAACATTTGCATTGAAACATCGAACATCCCGCTATGTAATTTTCCATGCCTTCCTTAACATAGCTTCGAAGTTTCTATATAAAATAAAACACGCAATGGACGTAGCTTTAAGAGTTACGCTCGACTCCCGAAAACGGTAATGGCAAAAAACTCATACATCACCATAAAATTTACGAACAGCTAAATGTTTCTATGAATTTGTGTTATCAAGATTATTCTAAGCATGTTTATATAAATTGCTTTTGGTGTTCATTAGCGAATATTATAATTGAAGCATTAGTATATTATCACGTTTATCTTTAGAGGAAGTTAATTCATAAAAACCTTTAATGCACCTGTTTATTCTGACTTAAAGTTTAAAATACTTAAAATTAATATTAAATACTTTTTATATTTTAAATAAACCGTCTATGACTTCAATTTTAGCATTACGTATTTAAGTAAGTAGGTATATAAAAATAGTAATTACTTATTTTAAAAGCTACGTACAAATAAATTGAATCGTTCTGTTGACGTCTGTCTGTCACGTCATAAATTATTGTAAACTCATATTTAAAAATATCACTAATATATTCGAATTCGAACGTTATGTATAGAAAATAAAATATCCTATCTTTTATATGTATAACCTTAACTGGTAAATTAATATTTAAGTATCCCTTATGTTAATTTCAGCCTTAATGACACAATATCTTTTTTTTTTTTTTAATAAACACATCCAATTCATTTAAAATATAAACTTAAAATAAGGAAGGTACAGAAACTTAAGAAAGATAGTCTTATGAAGATATTGAAAAAGAGAAAATATAAATAAATATAGAATGGCAGTAAGTTAGTGGAAATGATATTATTAAGTTCAGGACGGGGTCATGGGACCAGGTGGAACCAGGTGGTGGTGGGTGGTATATATTTTATTAGTAATAAAATACAATACCTACTTTTACATGTGTCTATTGCTATTAAAATTAAACTGTAAGTTCTTGACTTGACGACGACTAGGTCCCCCCTTGGCACCAAAGTTTGATCCTCCCTTGATTAAGTTACCTATAACTAATGATATTATATTAAATAGATATGTTATAAGCGCAAAATTTTGAATAGGCAAAACAATCCTAATTTGGACGTGTTACCTTTGGATGATTGGTTGCCATTGCATTCACGCGCAACTGACAAAACTATCTATCTCTTTTTTCTTGTGGTTTTACATTTATCTCATTTCTTTCGTTTTGACTTGAATTTAATAACAATAATAATAATAATAAATACACTTTATTGCACACCAAAATAAGAAAAATAACATTAAAAACAGCAAGAGAAAGAAAAACAGTACAAAAGGCGGTCTTATCACTAAAGTGATCTCTACCAGACAACCTGAGACCGAGGAAAAGCTAGAAATGTAATATGTGTGCTGGCGCTGCTGTGCGGAACACTTTTTTCGGTTGATTTGAATGGGAATAACACATTTACATATTAGGTATATAATATCATTGCCTAAAACTCATAACGTTTATTCAATATCGTGATTTAATTTTATATATAATAATATAGGTAGTATATTTAATCTGATGCATATCTTGAATGTGTTGCAAGCAGAATAACAATTGCATACACTTTAAAAGAAATAATAATAAACGTTGAAGTCCAAGGACTGATTCGCAAAAGATTATCTTTTTACAACCGCCGGTAGCTTTTAAACAATTACAAGAATATGCATATTTTTTGCCCATAGTATAAATAATTTAAAATAAATGAAACCCTGCATAAAACTTCATCTTATTTCATTTCTAGAAGATTTAAATACACATAGACTTCCATTTATTACCTATAATATTATGTAGTCCCAGATTACCACGTTCAAACAACCTAAAAAAGCTTTTATATACGTACACATATATGAGTTAAGATTATATACCTACTTAAATGAAAACTTCTACGTGTATATTCATACGTATATAATTACTATAGTATCTTTTTCTTCTTGCCAGTTCTTCTCTGTAGAAACTGCCGTCCAGTTAAATGAATGTTTTGTATTTCCATGACGATTAAAGTGTTACTATATACATATATACATATAGTAACACTTTAGTACAATAGGCTACAGCCTATTATAAAAGATATGTTTGATTTTGAATTTGACTATATACTTACCTACATACTTTCAGAAATGACATCATCCATACAAGAAGCGATCGTGAACTTTACGATAAAGGATGTGTACAATTATACACAGTGCAGAATGGAAACCCGGTATTGAAGAATTTCCTGCTTTTTTGATGAGCACGGACCGAGTCAATGACCTCAAAGCCTTCAATGAGGTTGTTTTACTTAACCGATTCTAAAAAGGAGGATATATGTATCATTTACTTAACAAATAAAATAAGTATCTGCTTATAACTTGAGATAAAGTTAATTAACTGACTTAAAAACGAAGTACCTAATGTTTTACAAGAAAAACAGTAAGTAGTAGGTTTTTACGAGATTAGTAGGTTCAAACAAACAAACTCTTTCAATCAAAATTGGATCGTAGAATCGCAGTTCGAAATTATCTATAAAATCAACAATATTTTTTCATATATGAATCATAACATAAAATAAATATTTTTAAGGCAGTTTTTTATCTAAATGTTATTCGCTCAAAACCAATACACAACCGCGCGGAGGTTTTAACATCGATACAGCTCAAGTAAGCTTACATTACCAATTTCGTAAGACATATCGAGTATCTGGTGTTAACTGTCATGACGTGCTAGTTCCGAATAAATCTATATTTTTACTTTTAATAACAGCTATTTTTAAGCTAACAGGTTTAACACCCGTATTACAGCCAGGTGTTTACGGGCGAGTGTTCTTAGGCATGTTTGATGAAAATCGATTAAACCGTTTAAAAGTTATGGGGGGTTAAAGTGGGGAAGAAAAACCGAATGTATTTGCAGACAAATCAAAGTTTATGACTTGTACATTACAAAAAAATGTTATACAACAACTTTTATAAGTTTGACGTGTCTGTCTGTCCGTCGGAGGATTTTTAATTTTCAATTTAATATTATTAAAAACTTTTATTTAACTTGCTAACTTAAGGATGTTCGGGTGGAATCTTGCTTTTGAAGCAGATACTCTCAACCGATTAAGCTGAAATTTTTCTTGTTTTTTTATAGTGTATGGTTAGTAATTGCATGTCGTTAGTTCATTTTATTCTCTATACTCTGAAAAGATTTAAATTTATAATAAAAAACGACGTAACCATTTTCATTTTTTCCTCTTTCTTCTCAGCAAACCACCATAAATCTTTTGGCAAAATTACGAAGATTTATTTTTTTAATTTAATTTTAATAGTATCTCTTAATGTGGATTATAAAATTCAAATTTACGTACGAGATTCCTTGTAAAATAAACATAGGTATACTTATATTTTTATTTTACAAGTTCATTGCCCTATACAAAAAAAACAGACTATTAACTAACTGTGCTGACAAGTTATTTGACATTCAATAGTTTTGCGTAAATAATGACGGTGATAAAATACGTTAAGTCACAAATTATAAAATCCGTTAGCGAGGATATTAATTATCTCTTAGTCTCCTGTGTGTAACGGTATTTTGAATTATTTTAAATTGTTTTATAAAATATTGTAATACATACATATATCGCAACTTTTTTTTTTAATTTTTGTATGTTTCTTTTTCTCAAAAATAAATAAGTAAGCATACAGGTAGATTAGATTCTAGACTTACTCTAGTTTTGATAGGGGAACGAATTACGCGGGTACAACCGCTGGGCGGGGTTAGTATTGTAGTTAAATGGATAAAGAATAATTTCAAAAACATAAAAAAACCTACATCAAAATTTTTCATTTTATTGATACTAAAACTTTAAAATAAATAGCTATGTTCATTATTTTGTGTTTTCAAAATAAAAAAAAAATGTCGCCCCCGGGTGGGCTCGAACCACCAACCTTTCGGTTAACAGCCGAACGCGCTAGCCGATTGCGCCACGGAGGCAGATGAGCAAGGTTGCGAAATTACTGAATATAAAAAGAGATACAAAAATTATTAAATATCTTTTACTGTTTTATGTAATTTTAATCTATTGCAAATAATTAATAATAATACTATCAACAGTTTTTACAGAAAATAAATTATTAAATACTTAATAAGATTATGTTACCTATACAAAGAATTATTCAGTTGTCTAACACAAATAAAAAAAAATACAAAACTTATTAATAACATCATAATAAATACAAACGCAGCCTGAACAATTATAAGTTATAACTTATAACCGCCATAAATATATTTTTGACAATTAATTTCAAAAATCGAAATATGATAGACAATATTTCAAAACATCCGCTTCCTTTGTCCACTCTACAGTGTACGGTTCCCATAACCTTACACTGTCCTTCACCTTTAGGGAAAACTGGGCCAAAACATTTGCACAATCACTTCCTTGAGGCTTGAACTGTTTATCATATTATTAAGAACTAGCCGTACCTCGCGATTTTTCCCGCGAAGTTCCCGTTCCCAGGACAATACCTGGATAAATAGTATCCTATGTTTTAATCCAGGGTATTATCTATCTACATACCAAATTTCAATTAAATCGGTCCAGCCGTTTAGCCGTGAAAGAAAGACAAACTCACTTTCTCATTTTTACATAATGTATCTATATTTTTCGTTTTATATCCGACTAAGTATGTATGTACTATGTACTTAATAACAGTAGCTACTTAGTATGTTTTATTATGCTAAATGTAAATAAATGTTAATATAAGCCATACTTGTTACTATTAATTCTAATTCTTTGTTATTCTAAGCATACCTAACTCTACAATTTACTTTAAATGTAAATCTTTGTCCTATATAGTAGGTTTACTTGTAAACTATCCTATCTTTTAAGTTGGATCAAACTGCACACGGTGCAAATTTAATTTTAAATCGGTTCAGTTGTTAAGAAAAACAGAATAATCTCGAAGTTTAGTAACAGAATTTTTTAAAAACTTCTTCAACGACCAGAAATTTGCAACGTATAAGTCAGGCTCATAATATACATGTAGCAATGAACCAGTAAATATCGTTTTAAATTTTGAAACAATTTCTTTCAAGGTCCGAGCTTATTCCCTTTCCAAAAGTAATTGGTAGATACTATATACGATAATAACGAATGATATTGGACATTACAATGGCCGACTTACAAGAACATTTCCCATCATCGCTATAGAAACATCTATAGCATTGTTATCACAAAGAATTGCGATATATGGGTACAGTCGGCAACAAAAGTAAAAGTTTAAAATTACAATGTATCGTAACAACACAATATTTCATTTATTTATTACGTTTTGCTATATTTTACTGATATAGTAATTATATCAGTATTCATGTTTAAATTAAATAGATAAGTCTAGATTTTGTCATTTTGTCACGATATTTATTTATAGAATTTAATATGTTTCTTCTTTCTTGGTGAAACGGCAGTGCGGCGTTAGCACAATGTTGCCATTGTCTAGTTGTGTGTAGATAAAATAAGTTTGAAGGTCGATATTTGGTTGTGGCAATCTGCAACACGTGCTTCCAATACCACAGCCAAACATCGACCTAAATATGTATTCTAAATTTAATGTGTTAATATATTTTTGTTGTTGACTGTACATATACGTTGACGTACAATTAAAGATATTAAATAGCTAACAACTGTCATTTAAGACAAATTACTAAATGAATTAGTACGTAGATTGTGTCAATCTGTCATTGTTGTATGAATTTTATATGAATAATACAAGAAAGCAATGTTGAAACGAATCATTAAGCAACGTATACATTTAAATGTATTTTCTTTCAAATGCATACTTTATTGAAATAAATAAATTATTATAATAATTCATATCTACGTTAAATGTTACGTTAACAAAACAGTACTTAGAGACAATAAATGTTTCTAAATGTTTTTGAATCCAAAGTGTAAAGATTATTTTGCTTTGTCTTTCATAGTAGATAATAAGCTTATAAAATCAAGCAATTCTTCAGAAAATAGAATTTTAAAATTGAATATAAAGAAAGACATCTTCTTCAAATTTACAGTAACTTTTCTCATATAGTATCGACTAAGTTAAAATTGGGAGGAAAAGTTCGACGTTTAGAATATTAAAACATCTTACAATATACATATTGTAATTTCTTAACAAACAATTAATTTTAGCTTGAAATTACAATTGGAATACCTAAATTAATAATAAAAGTCGGAACATTAGTGTATCGGATATGTCCAAGTCCAAATTTTGCAATATGTTTTAAATCTTTCATTACATATATTTTTATAAATTAAATACGTATACCTGTTTGGAATTCAGAGTCAATAACATTACGAAACAGGTATACCAATTATTATGAAATTGAGGATGACGTTATTATATATTTTATCGCAAAAGCTATCCGCTTTTATCATTAGACGAGGTAAATAACCTTATAAAACTAATAACGATCTATTTTAGATGGAATTTGAAATACATAATATAGTTCAGGATGTTTTTGTGAGAAAACACATTGTTGTTTAGTCAACATTTAAAAACAAGTTTGTTCCTCAAATTATTATATTTAATGGAAATTGAGATTATTAATATGTATTATTATCACTTGGTTCAAGATCCCAGGTACGCCAGACCGGCTACAAGTCATTTTAGCAAAGCTAGGATTTTTAGGATTTCTAGTCTATGATATTATGCATACAGTATACATATTATAAACATTCTTCTTAAATCACTATTTAAAACCAGAATTTAAATTGTACGCAATCACTTTTAAAATATGAAGAAGAGAATTATAAATCATATTTATTTTAAAGAATATATCACCAATTACATAATTAAAGGAAATAATTTAATCTTTAAATGTTTACAAAAATATATTGACAAACAAAACTGGTGAAAAATTTACTTATGTATCTTTTATAAAAAAATATATTTTTTCGTCTGACATTTCGCACGTGATATAAAAAGTCATCGACATCTTGATTTTTTTATATAAAATATTCAAATTATTTAAACTGATTCGATTTTTTACCTAAGCGTTATAAAAAAGATAATATATTAGTGCATATTTGATTTTGATGCTTATTGGGCTAATAAATTAATAACCCGCCTAATAAAATATCAAAGATGCTAACCTAAGTTGTATATACTACCAAATATTAGATTAATTCAACGGTTTTAAACTTTTAGTATTTACTTAAGGACAAATAGTTGGTACCTACCTATGGTAAAATGTATCCAACCTATGTCTAATACTATAGGTACAATTTTTGTCTTTCATATGTATAATGTTTGATTGTTAAGAGCGTACTACACTTTTAATATTGCTTCTTATTTAATCTATGCTAGCCTTTAATGACAAAAATAACTAATGCGTACATAGCTAAAGAAAAAATGACATGACTAAGTACTTCATGTCATCAATAGTTAATTTTAAATCAAATGTTTTTTACCCAGTAATCGCATGAATGGACTCAGAATTACTGTCTTTTTTTAAACTTTAACCTTAACGTTTAAAGCGAGGATGCGACGAGAAAATCAATGTGTTTTTAAGGAAACATATTTTGTCTATTTTATCTGTGGATATGTAATAAAATTTCTTTAACGATTTTAAAAGTCAAATGTGACTGACCAAAAAACTACCTACTGTTATTCAAATTCAAATCGATTGATTTATATGAAACAAAATAGGAAAATAAAGTAATAAATTTGATTTAATACATTTAAGTAGCTTTCTGTTTTATATTATTTAAAATTACAAGTAAAACATAATATATGAAAAGAGTGTACATAAAACATATTTTAAGGAATTGAATACATATTAATTTATATATTATATTATAAATGGCCTATGGGAAAGTGTGTCTGTGTGATTGGCCGGGGATCAGAACATATGATACTTTTTATCCCGGTATTGCCCCGGGAACGAGAAATTACGCGGGTAAAACCGCGGGGAGCGGCTAGTATATTATAATTTATAAACAATGAGTAGTTATATTATTATAACCTACTAATAAAAATAATGATATATTTGCAACTTTGTAATAAGCGCCATCTAGCGTTACTTATGAATACTATTTTGTTCAATTGCTACCAAATTCACATAAAATAATAAGACAAGGTTACAAATCTAGATGACGCTTTTTCTATAGACTTGTAAAGTCAGGTTGTAAACAAAAAAGATAAATATGTTTAATTAGCTGTATGTTTATTATATTAAAATTATGTTACCAGTGTGTTAACGATCTTATATAATAAAATTACTATTTTAAATATGAAGCTTCGTTACCTAAAATATACGATTATTAAAGCATACATTACAAATACTAGGTATACTTATTTATATTATTAAACAAAATACCTAACATAACTGAATTAGTACGACGTTATTTTAATTAAAACAAGAAATAATATTCTACAAATATGTTCTCGATCCGCAATGGATAATATTGTTCAATACTTTCCAACTTTAGCCCAACAAAATTCTGCGTAGTAGAAAGGTTGAGGGTTTGGTTTCCTTTTATTATTTTATGGCGAAGGATCTGACGTCGGTATTCGTGAATCATCAAGAAAGTAGAAAATCTATGAGGATTCTTAGTAATTCGCATTTGTTCGTCGCGACTTTTTCCTGCCCCGCGATTGGCGGAAACGGCGTGACGTCATCGCGCCCACGCGGTCTCTGTGACGCAATGCGATCGATGATATAGCTATCTCTCTCACTCGTATGATCAGAATTGAGTTTACGTTTCACTCTTGTAGGAATGTTTCCAAATTCAAAAATCGTAGGCGTCCTCGTGCGTAGAGTCGATTCGTTTGTCAATGTAGTCTGGAACCATGCTCAAGATGTTAAACCTTGTTTATTTACTATTCCTGTAATTCCTGGCAATGTATTGAGCTTAAACAATTTTAAAATAAAATAGTATGTATAGAATTATACATGTTCTGCTTTTTGAAACGAAGTAGGTTGTATTAAACATATTTTGCTTATATGCTTTTTAAGTATCTTGTTTTCAAGCTTTATATAAATAAAATGAGATTTTTTTATTACTTAATTATGTTATATTTTTATTTTTTAATGTCAAGGCACAAAAGCTTGCAACTATATCGTACTTGCAAGCTTTTGTAAATAGATGAAATGTATGGAATTAATACTACTAATTGTTCTCTACTTAATTTTGTCAAATCGAGGTACTAGAGCGAAATGCGTAGTACATATTTATATGTTACAGTCAGTCAGGATTCTAGGAAAACATTAATAATGCGTGTGTGATGTCACTATAGAAAAATATAAGGTTCTTTGGATATTTATTTAATATTTAATACTAAATTAATTATCTATACTAATATTATATTATTATAAAGAAATAAAGTTCGTGTGTTTGTTAAATTGTAAGGGATAATTTCGGGATCTACTGAACCGATTTTAAAAATTCTTTCACCAATACAAAGCCACATTATTGCTAAGTGTCATACATAGGCTATATAAGAAAAGGATTGTTAAAATTATGCACAACGAAGTGGGCACGGGTCAGCTAGTTTTTGTATAAGTTTACTTAATATTATTTCCAATGTATGTATGTAATGAAAATTAAGTTCTTGCCATCTTTTTAAAATTTTCTTTAAATCTTAAACTATCAAATACTGAAAGTATATTAGGAAGTAGACAATATTTTCCTATAACCCTTCTTTAGCCCTTAATATATTTATATATTTTACATCGTTTATTACTTTCCTTATCATAATTTCGTCGACCGCTCGGTAGCTATAACTACTTTCTGCACGAAGGGTCGTGGGTTCGAATCCCACAGCGGACAAATACCTTTATTATATGTTATTTGCATTTGTATTTTTCTAGGGTCTGGGTATTGCTATGTATTATGTGTATTTACAAAAAAAATAGTTGCCATAACACAAGCTCTGTATAGCGTGGCACTAGATAGCGGCAGAGCAATCGGTGACCATGATATGATATACATTTCTGACATTTTACTTTCTTTTGATGATGTAGAGCCGGTTATCCCTACTAATACTTATTATAAGTGCGAAAGAAACTGTCTATCTGTTACGCTTTCACGCCAAAACTACTGAACCGATTGTAATGAAATTAAGTACACAGATGGTCTAGACTCTAGAGCCTGACAAAAAAGAGATAGGCTACTTTTTAATTGGAAAAAAGGGTTATAAAGGGGGGTTAGGTTTATTTGAAAGTCCACGCGGATGTAAACAATATTTGATGGTGTTAAGACTAATATTTAACTACCTTCAGCAAATCATCGTTATATTAATCGATTTTTCAATCATACAACATATCATCCTACTGGGTACCTAATATTCTTTCAATGCATATTTTTTTTAGAGTCTACTAAAACATTTAGAACAAAAAACCGTCACAAATATGACATTTTATTGTTTAATAGGTATTACTAGCTATAAAAATTGACCTTGCAATGCTATTGTCAAACCTATACGCACTTGGCTCTATAAGTTGGCTCGCCTATTTGCTTAAAAAGAAAGATAAATGATCATATAAAAATCAGGGTTGCCATCGCTTAAATAATAAGTATAAGGTGTTTATGAAATGAAATAGAAATACCAAGTGTTAAAGTAATTTAATTGTAGTAAATGACCGTCTTTCAAACGAAGATTACGGCATTTCTTTTTTATTTTTTTCTTTAATATTATATAATTATATTATATAATTTGTATATGATTTATTATATGATTAAACATGATATATGGCTTAAATTTGGTAAAAACTACATATTATATACGTATACGTTCATGGTGATGGTAGGGTGATAGTACTCTACATTCTATAACATATTTAAAGCTATATCTTTCAGGCAACACAGGCTGTTGGCTGAAAGATTGAAGAAGTTGTCGATGTATAAAAAAGCATAGATACCGGTCGAATTGAAAAACTATCCTTTTTTGCCTTGCTCCCTTTCCGGCTAAAAAATAAACACTAAATGTCAAGTGAAGCTTACCACAATATATCATTGAAATTCCCATCTAGATAGGATAAGCCGTTTCTGAGATTAGCGTGCACAAACAAACAGACAAAAATTCAAAAAATCATTGTTTTGGGTTCTGTTGCGTTAATAAAGGTCTCCTTTAATATTTTTTCTCATATATCTTCCATGTACAGACAGCGACTCGTTACATTTTTATTATATGTATAGAAGTAATTTTTCCTTTCCCACTCTCCTTTGTTCCCTGTTGTTACAATTCCTTTCCTTAATATAAACCTATTTTGTTGGAATTAAAACTCATTTGCATAGACAAATTACGAGCACAGAGTAATGTGTGTATGAGCAGCCCTGTCAAACGGGAGGTATTTTTTGGCTCCAGCAAGTTGCGTCTAACGTCGGTCTAGTCTGAGCGGCGCCAATCTATTCCTAGATATCGGCATTGACCCTATTGATACTTACTTTTTAAAATGAGTCCTTTATTTAGGTGCATTTTAGGTCTTAGTTTGTTAGAAATTAGGGTAGGTAGAGATTTCGTTTCCGCAAACTCAAATGCTATATAGTCGCAAAAATTAACTAAACTCTCAATAATTAAAAAAATGATTTTAGTTATCATATTGCGCAATACTGAATTTCATAATAATTATTCAGTAGATGTTTTCTTCCTAAAAGACTGGGCGTTTAGAATATATTTATAAACTTCTTTACAGTATCAAGATAATATTTTAAGCATTAATACTGTAATAACAATTTCCCTTTTAATTTATCTAACGTAACATGGTGCAATACCTTTAATTTAATACACCATTATTTCTAAAAATAGAGAGACATGCAAGAAGCCGCTTTTAGACAAGTCAATAAATATTAAACTTGACTTGAACCGACGCTCATTATGGACCATAAATAGTTTACAAAACCGATGCGACCTTATAAATAAACCCTTTTGTGTCAGTAATGCCTCCTCTGTAAGGGCAAGTATTTTTAGAGGAACGACGTCGTAGCACGCCACATTACTGTCATCAAACATACACGCGCTATACAGAAAAAAAATTGATCTACATACTTTAAAGTAATAAAAATAGTATCATTAGTGGGTTTAAAATCGTGTAATATGTCAGGTCATGGTTCATTAGATACTTAATCACGAATTGTATGGAAGTTTTGAACGGAAGGCTCAGCTCTGTCCCTACATTCATGCGCGTAGGTGTATTTTGGCGGGTAGTCAGTCCGCATGCGTGATCCGCGGCCGTCCGCAGTCCTGCCACCATTCTTTAGTTGCATACCGACCTCCCTGGCGAGAGGACGCTGCGATGTCCCGCGCTTCAACTAAACGTTCCACACACAAAAAGTGCTAGTTACACGGCGATTCCGTTTATAAATCGTATACCAAATTGAAGAGAAGAAAGTGTAGAAGACGTCGGTGCTCACAATCGTTGGCTGAAGTGATCGCAGAGGCGTAAAACGGTAAACAAATAGGTGCTGTGCTGTAGCGATTTTTGTGAATGAATTTAAGATGGTGGACGGCTATGCGCGGTCGAGGAGGTGGCGTCGCCGTCGAGTTTTATGGCCGTCGTAGACCAGCGTAATGGTTGTTGGGTTGTTTTTTGGTTTTTCGGTGTGAAGTGGTGGTCAAGCGAGGTGCGGGCGTGGCGAAGTGTGTCCTGCGCGAGTGTGCGTGCGATCCAATTGAATGAATGGAAATGACGTGCAACCAGCAACCCGCTAATGTAGTGTATGTTTGATAACTGATAGACTTAACGGTTATCGGACCCTTTGAGCTATAATTAGATCAATTTCACATTCTTATACGTCTATATAGGTAACTAAGATAGAACGGTAGTCTGAAATATAATTGTCGACCTAATGGAGGTTCTGTGAAGTCTTTAAAAATAGATTAAGGTTCTGTGGCAGGCGCGCTATTATTATTTTGACGTAGCTACGTATACGTAGGCTTGTTTCAAAATTTTATGTCGGCAATTTTGATTTTAACTGAAAAATATTAATATATTTACATATTTATTATGAATACATCATATTCAAGAAAAAATATTATTGTTTTCAAACAATTTAGATATAGTTAAAAAATAATGTAGATTTACAGCATGTTTTTACTTGTTATCATTTAATTTTTTTTTGTCGATTTAAACCAGAATATTAGGTTTAATCTAATTCCCACAAAATTACGAATATTACATGCTTTTATTTACAGACAGCAACTCTCGCATAACATAACATATTTTGTTCTGACCTATATATTTATTTATTTATTATTTTAGTACAATAGTGAATGATTTCTCTTTAATACATAATAATTAATAATTATTCTAAACTTAATTATAACTTACATTTTTTCCACATCTATTGAACTTTATGACTTTTTCGAATTTACATTACGTTCACGAGAATATCTCTCTTGTATTAGATTAAGTAGACTTATAGCACTGGTGACGTGATATTGCCCCTTCTGGGTGCTTCCTTCAGGTTACCGTCTGCTTCTTCGTTGACCCTTAAAATTATAAAATTCGGGTAGGGCTGTACAAAGGCACACGGCCGTTGGTTTTAACGTGAAACATCTATCTATGTTAGCGAATCGCTTTTAAAGTAAAAGATTGACGCTGCTTTAACAGCGAGCTGACTATATCAGTGAAATATTCACACCACATTTTTATTTCATTATTAAGATAAGATGATATAGACCTTTTCGTTACGGTCCACTTTTGAAACATGGTACCCGTATGTTTCGGCACGATTTTAAAGACGTTTCACATCAAAAAGCCCTGGTGAGAGGTGTCTTCGCAAGTAAGTTGGTTCTAGCGGTGGTCACGTGCAGCAGTTGTAGCCGACAGACTATATCTAAATAGATAACATAATATACTACGGAACACACACTAACTAATCAGTAGTTAATCCAGTTTAAGGCTATTCTATGTCACAACACAATCAATATTGCATCCTGTTTACATTTAGTTTGGTCGGTTCATTCAGATGCTTAAGTTCTAAATGCGAAAATTTTAAAGCTTGAATGCATGTTTGGATTTTTGTTATGCTTTCACGAAGCGACGACCAGTGAATGGTTAATACATATGTACTTACAATAAGCAAAGAAAAAATTATGTGTCAAGAAAATTGTAGAACATAGAACTACGAAAATAGTAATGAAAACTACGCGAATAAAAACACGGGGCGTGGCTAGTATTATATAAACTATTTTCACACTAATCGGAAGTTAATACGTCTAAAAGATAAAGACAGCAATGCTTGCATTACGATTATTACCATACCATTTATACAAAACACCAAATACATAAGATATAGAATATAGATATTCAAACACAAACTGATCAGTAGGTAATCCGTTCAAAGCTACACGCTGTCACAACTCATCACATTGTCTTGTCACATTTTCGTTTACAGACAGCAATTCTTGCATTACGACTAATACTAGACCATTTATACAACACACCTAATACTTAACATACTAGCTGTGCGCCACAGCTTTACCCACACAGCTCCCGTCCTCAGGGGCATACCGAGATGAAAAGTATCCTTTATGTTAATCCACCTCCTATCACCTATCTACGTTCCAAATTTCTACTAAATCGGTTGACCCTTTTTTGCGTGAAAGAATAACAAACATACAATCATTCTCACAAAATTCCACATTGATAATATTACTGTAGTATAGATTAAAGATATTCAAACACTAACTGATCAGTAGGTAATCCGTTCAAAGCTACACGCTGTCACAGCACAATCAATATTGCAGCCTTGCGTTTACAGACAGCAATTCTTGCATTACGATACACGCGAACATTTATTTTGGTCCCTTTAAATCCAATACGCTATAAACATTTGCTAAATTGGAACGGATGGCGGAAGGATTTATTTCAGGGCCCGTAATAAAATTCCTTTACGGGGTATAAAGGAAATTATTTGTATAATTAATGGTTTATTAGATATGGTAGCTGGTTTTTTTTTGTAAAAGTAGTAACGATTTGTATTCTCCGTATTATTAGCTAAAAAATATCTTTTATTTGCTATGCCTTATATATTGTTTACAATTATATTGTAAATCCAAAGTTTTGGAAGGAATATTATTATTTATTTATTTACTAACGGACACACAAAGCTGTTTCCAAAGCAGTTTAAATCCCAAGATTAGTGCAATACTTTTTGAATTAACAGCAAACAGACACACTTGACGGTGAACTCAGTTTTGCAATTCCGATCCTAAATCTCCATGTATATATAATTATTAATAATAATAGAGCCTGTTCTATGAAAAAAGTAGAGTTAGAAATATTGCCAAATAACAGCAAAGAAATAAACATTTTCACAACATCGCACTACAAGATACAATTCTCGCTAATCTTAATATTCAGATAATCTGTATGAAGCCTATAAATCTCGTTTGATAACTAAACACGGGGCGATAAAGTACCGTGTATAGTGCAGTTAAAAATAACCCACATACTAACTGACCTTAGAATTTATAAAAAGATATTTGCACATTGTACAGCCATGAGTCTTTTGGCCTTTAAATTATACTAGATTTCAAGTGAAACGGGAGCGATCGATCGAAATGCCTTGGCTTCGGTAAAAGAACATTTGTAGATTTTTTTTAAATAAAAGGATATTTAAATAATCTATATATAATCCGTCGTCTGTCTGTCTCTGGCTTGACCGATTTGGCTGATTTTTTTTTTGTTGTATTTGTTATATTGAGGAGAAGGTTTTATACGTAAAAAAGATTAGCATTTCAGTTTTTTTGATATTTCATGATTATAGAGCGATACGAAGTTCGCCGGGACAACTAGTTCTTTATAATAAATAGTACTTAAAGCTTCGTTAACCGTAAGACTAATCTTTGAATAGCTATGAGACAAAAGAATAAAGAATAATCGACAGATCCTTACTACTTACTATACTTAATATTATTACGAAAAAGCTACTGAATTGATTACATATACCTATTATTAAATTTTTTCCAAATATTCTTGGAAGTAACAAAATGAACCTATGCCATATTTAAAAAAAACAGCATATTTTAATGCAAGCCACGGGTAAAATCTAGTAAATTTATTATTTGAATAGCTAATTAAAGCTAGCCTTATTAAGTAAGATATAATTATGTAAAGAATATTGCTTCGGGTCAGACACCCTGTTAATTTCTATTTTAATCAGTGACATTATTAACTTATAAACGACACGTATAAATACACAGTGACCCGAAGATAGGAGTGATCTTTATCTGATATTTTTCAAGAATAAAATAAAAGAAATAAATTAAAACTACATTTTTTTGTAAATTGTATGGCAACTTTAAAAGACAGACATGTTACGTACTCATTGTGTTATAGGTTAGACCAGTGATATTATATTGAATAGATATGTTATAAGCGCAAAATTTTGAAGACGCAAAAACATCCTAATTAGCACATCTTAGGTCCTTTAGGTGCTTGGTGCTCGGTGCATTCACTCGCAACTGGAAAAACTATCTCTTTTTTCTTGTTGCTTGTACCATTTATCTCTTTTCCATCGCTTTGACTTCTATGTGTGCTGCCGCTGCTGTACGGAACACTTTTTTCGGTTAATTTGTATGGGTATAACATACCTATTATATAATATCATCGGGTTAAACAAATTAAAATATCAGTATATTGAAGATTATTAAAACGTTATTGTAAACCCGGTAAAATTTACTCTATCATTACATTGTATAACAAAGTCGCTTTCTCATGTCTGTCCATATTATGTATGTTGGGATTTCAATTGGTACATTATCTTATAGTATCTATCTCTGAATCACTTGAACCGATTCTGAAAATTCTTTTACCAATTGAAACTATAATTATTTTCCATCCAAATAGGCTATTTTTTACATGTTAAATATACAAGACAACGGCTTTTGCACAATAGAAACAATTTGACACAGTTGGGAAAATATAATTTTGCAACGCTATATCAATGTATATAAAATATTAATATACTAAATAATTAAAACCACAACTATATGTTGTGGTTGTCTGTAAGTATGGCGACATTATGTCAGCTGTTAATATTTTAAATTATATATGTCTAACGGACAAATACTCATAGGCAAATTAAATTTAAGCACGCCTTAAGTCTCGTAACTATGACAGAATTGTATGGCGAACTGTCAAATCGGACCTGTTTAAGTTGTACTTAAATTTAAGTTGCGTTTCAGTATTCCGGCATATATGTTTTTAATGTACGTCATGTTGGCCTTATTATAAATAAATAAATGTAAAAACCATAAAAAAATAACCCGCGTTGTCACGAGTGTATAACTCGCCTTTTAGAAGAATAATTGTTAGTCGACTTAGAACTGACTTTCCTCCTAACAGTTGTCTTGTAAATTCTTTACAGACTACTTCGGGTGTTTTCGTTTGAGATGTAAATAATCTCTCAGTGAAGGAACATTACTGTGGCCGAACCAATGTACTCCGGCAAGCGACATCGGAACCGCACACTATGACACGATCGATACATCGCCTCGCCACACTATGATAACGGTATGTTATTATATCTTTCATATTTTCTTACTAACTTTTAATTTAGAACTAGCGAACTTCGCTCGCAAATAGTATTTATTTATCATACACTAGCCGTCGCTCGCGACTTCGTCCCCGTCGATTACTTTTTCCATTATTTCTTTGCTCCTATTAGTCGCAGCTTGATGTTATGTAGCCTAAAGCCTTCTTCGATAAATTGTCTTTTCAATAAAAAAATAATTTTTCAATTCGACCCAATAGTTCCTGAGATTAGCACGTTCAAACAAACAAACAAACTCTTCAGCTTTATATATATTAGTAAGTATAGAAATAGATATAACATATTCAGCTTTTAAATATATTAGTATGGATATAAACCTGCCTCTTGAATCAGTCTATCTATAAAAAAATCTCATGAGAGTCGGTCGCATAGCTTTAAATATTTAAGCGTACATAAGTATATATTTACATAAGGTTAGAGAAAGCGACTTCCTTTTAAACTATTATATGTAGTTATAAGACGAATGGTCGCGGAAGACTGTTCAATGCTCATGGCGTCCTCGCGAGTCCTAAAAGTCGGTAAAGTCTAAAACTAAAGTCGGTAGTGGTACCATTTTGAGTCTGACATAACGAGACATCTGTAAGAGGAATTTCCAGTATTACAAAAAAGGTAGTGAAATTGAGGAATTATAAGATAATATGATGTTAAGAGAAAAAAACAAAGTCGCAGTTCCTATTGATAATATTATTTCCTATGACACGTTTAAGCCTAGGATTAAAAGTACTGAACACGAACTGAGGGCATTTTCCATTTCGGCGTCCAAATGCATTATAAAAGCACTTTGATAAAAAGAAAACTATTAAAGAATTTCGTAACGTTTTTCACTCAAGAGTCGCTAATGTCCAGTAAGGCAAATTAGATGTGCAAATAATTACGACTACAGCAATTAACAATTCAAATAATACACATATTCAAAGCAATCATTAGTTCCAGTAGTCTATAGCTTCCAACTTTATACCAAAACTGTCTTGCGCTCGTTAGCAATATCTTGAGAATTAATTATCCAGGCTTATGGATGATCTCCAAGCACGTTTAAAAGGCAGTTGTATTATAACAACACATGCTAACTTGTATCATTTAGATAGTAGGTCGCGGGCACGCAGCCAAGCCTGTCACAGCCAGCCGAAACCGCCAAATTTTCTTACAATACTGACTTTACTAAATCGAAAATATAAATTAATATGTTTTTCCAAACTCATTCCAAATTTGGGTTGGCACGGTTTTTGGGTTATCTTAATCGAGTTTTTTGTTGAACAGTGCTAAAGCTGCAGCAAGCTATGTATATGTTACCGGCCAAACTCCATTTCTGGAGAAACTAGATTTGCTTAGGCCAAACTAGTTTTTTTCCTATACGCGACAGGATGAACTAGTTTAGGATAGTCTATACTAGTTTTTCCTAAGCCCGATATAATAGACCAGTTAAAGATAGGCCAAAGTTGGTCCTAGTATAAATACGCACATAATATACTTCTAGAAGACTGAGTTGGTCCCTGCGCGCAAAGGAACACCAGTGGGCTTTAGTCGGTAGGGGCGCTATTTCGAATCCAACATAACTCCTTCTCCCCCATATACGGTGTCTGTAAGAGGATATTCCTACTGATAAAAGAGGCTCTATATATAAATGAACAGAGGAGTACTATTGCCTGACTCTTCCGCAATCCTTCAGCAATATTTATTCAGTCTTTACCAACTAGCTAATTAGCAAATTACATATATTTTCAATTATTTAGTCATTTCTTTGTAGAGAATAGGTTTTGAAACTAATGACCTGATTTCTAACCATTTTCTATTGACAGAAAGTTCTAAAATACAAAATAGTAGACGTGACATATGCGCTTACAATAATCTTAATTTTAGAAATTTTAGAGACGTTAGTTAAGTTCTATGATGAAAATTAACTCGGTCCCGCCATGGTCGATTTTCGCCTATGAACCGCATTGTAATTGATTTTAATAATATTTACAGATTAGCTATAAGGAATGACGACAGTGATGAACTCGACATTTTTGATAGTAATTTATTTAGTTTTAAGAAAATTATTTTGACTAACTTATTAAATAATAGTGACGTTTGAATATAAACAGAACTTGACATTGAAATTAATAGTTGATCATTAGAATTTAATTACTTTTTATTTTGCTAATTGATAATGTTTAATTTTCTAACCAATATCATGTACGTGTTTCGAATTTTTAGAGCACCTATAATTGAGTGGGCAATTGCTAATTTGCTGGTGCGAGACTGTAGGAGTCGGTCACGAATTGTTGTCCTGCTTGTTGGTGCTCATAAATGTATAAATAAATAAATGATAAGAATCTTAGACTGAAAGTATAAAAAGAGTCTCATCGTGAATATTTCGCTTCAAGAAACGCCTACGTCTGTAAACACGTGAGGCTTGAAAATGGTGTAAAAAATAAATAACAGCCTATTAGAGAGACCGACACCAACGTTACGAGTAGCACCAACGCACGGAAACAGCTTTTTATACTCTATTTAATTATATATGTAGGTATTTGTTTCTGAGTTTAAAAAAATTAAGTTGTAAGGATTCTAAAAACCGAATCAGTGACGATTTAACGTCAGAGCTGACAACATTAATATTTAAAAGGTATAAAAAATATATAAGTTGTTAGGTGTATTTGTAAATTTCATATCATAACAAATTTTATAAAAAAACTTATACTGTAACCAACTTTTCTACCCCCCTTTTCTACTACTAGACAAAATTTCATACGATGAAAATTGGATAGAAAAAGACTTAGTCGCATCATTTTAAAATAACTAATAGCTAGCAAACATACAATAATCAGAACCGGAAAAATAAAGAGACAAAACCAAAACTAGTCAGATCAGTCAGATCAAAAGCTCCTTTTTGGGAGTCTGACAAAAACCACAGCCAATCCTTTAAAACATAAACCAATGAGACTTCATTGAAACCGTTAGCCTCAATTTCATTAAAACGATGAGTAGCTCATAACCCAACGCGAAACCTTGACAACCTCAAGGCTTGCTTTTTATGTTATACAAAGCTTTACCTCAAAAGCTGACAGTTACAGAGCAAACTCTACCGATCTCTGAGTTCTACTTTGAACCATGTAGCGTTTTAGAAATGTTCTAGGGCAGATAAAGTAGTCGTCACAAAAAAAATCCTACCCAAACCTGAGTTTTGTAAATTTTCTTTTGTAAATGAGTTAGTAGAATTTTTATACTCCAATATTAATTAACTCCAATAACAAATTTTGTAACTTAATATATTTAAGTTAAAAGTTTAAGTTTTCTTTATTATCTATTTGCTTGTAAGGGGTAGGTATTTATTTTAGGGCTAGTTCTACGTGTATACGAATTATGTAAATCTATTCTATTTTTAATGAGGTAATTTAAGGGATTCTTGAAGTTGTAGTTGTAGCGACCGCTACTAATAGTCCTAGTCTAGTCCTGAATTCTATTTGGTACATAGGAAAGCTAGGCCCCTTTGGTTCCAGATAACCTTGAGTCAAACTTTAATAAAAAAATGATAAAAAAATACGAATATTTCACGTTTTGAGTTTAGTTTATACGCGGGTAAAACTGCGGCTTACGGCTAGTACATACAAGTAATATCACAGCCTTGTAAACCAATGCCGTATATCTAATAATATTTTCAATGACTAACAGTAACTTTACTCCGAGTGACGTCACGACACACCTTCATTGACAAGGTGACCAACGGCTCTTAGAACCGATATTGTGAATGAATATATCGAAGGTTCAAGAACCGCTTTCTTATCTAGAAATAGGTGGGTTGAGTTAATCAATATCGGCTTATACTGGATAAAATATTAACTAGTTAAGCATCTAGGTTTTTTAATAAAACGTTAGACAGTCCAAAGCAATGAATAAGGCTTTCGAATATCTTCAGCCTTTATTATTAGTATGTAGGAATAAATAATTAGCTATGTTCTATCATTACATGATGCCTATGTTTATGTTACACTTACGATGATCTTATGTAATATGAGTTGTTATTCGTAGAGAATTTTTAAAACCATTTCCGTAGCCCGAGTGACCGTATTACCTCTCAAACTTACATAACTTAAGGTTCATTATAATATTTGATTTTAATCGTTTACAGTGCTTTAGGACAAAAAAAACTAGTCATAGATATTGAAACTATTGTCGTTATCATAATTAATGTCGTTCTTATGAACGGAATCTACTAGGAGTGTTTGTATACTCCTAGTAGATTATGAAGAGTTTTGCCAACTTATAAATTAAAACTAATAAATTGATTCATGAGAATAAAGTACCAATATACCACTTTTACCTACCATTTTCACGTAGACACGTATTTTAAAAATGTTTTTTTTTTTATGTAAAAAAATAAACGTAGATCACAAATGTTTAATACAATTTGAAAGTAGGTAAAAGTTTAAAGAAGTAATTCAGAACGCAACTTCAAGCTAAATCTAAGTTCAATAAAACTCAACAATACAAGTTTATCAGTAAACATCCGCAGTACGATTAATATCGTGCAAGTAACTTGAATTATTAACAACTATAACTCACAAATAATTCGAAATGACCTAAATATGGTGAAGTGCGATTTACACAAAGTTTATGCAGATTTCTGGAAAGCTTCCAAACAGAACTCATCTACATATTGTGAAGTAACTAGTAAATGGTTAAAGCATTGAGGCATGGCAGGCGGTTGAATTATTTCTTAAGTAAACAACGTAAGTACATGTATAAAATAAAGTCGCTTTTTGTACTGTCTGTCTCTAAGTATGTTTTGATCTTTAAAAAAGTCTTTCTATAAAACGCAGCGTTTTAGATACGTGTTTTTTTAATAGGTAGAGTGATTCATGAGAAAGGTTTATACATATTATGCATGCATCATTTTGAAATATAAAAATTACGTGTCACGTTGTTTTTCCGTGATTGACTCTTTAAACTACTGAGCCGATTTTAAATTAAATTTGCACACCGCGTGCAGTTTGATCAAACTTAAAAGATAGGATAGCTTACATCCCCGTATTGCCGTGGGAACGGGAACTTCGCGGGTAAAACCGCGGGACACAGATAGTAATAATAGACGTGCAAAGTCGGGATTTTAACAAAGTCGCTTTCCGACCCTAGCTTGGATTTTTGGGTTTAGATGCGTATTTTTTGAATGGGTAGAGTTATTCAATATGCATGTATGACATATGTAACGTAGAAATCCGGGGTAGGCAATTTTTGTTCAAATTAGTGTTTTTTTTTTATTATAAATACACCTATACGACCGGTTTTGTTAACACGCGATGGATCCTAGATGATGTTTGTTTATTATTAAATAAAAAATAAATATACCGAAAGCTGTCAATGGGGAGCGTCGGTGTAGTGAACCCCTGCACGGGGTGAGTTGGGCATTATAGCAAAGTTCCGGGTAGCACTACATTGGCTATGGGCTGGCGTTACTATTACCATAAGGAGTGCGTCCAGCTCGTCTCCCCTCTTCATATTATTTAAAAAAAAAAACGTTAAACATATTATTTAAAATGTGTATGTATTTTTTGAAATAGATATAAAATGTTATGTACGCCATTAGTTTAGTACAGATGTATCAGAATATTGTTTTTATTGTATGTAATTAATTGAATGTCAAATATGTATTATGTGGCAGTATTTTTTATTAAAAAAAACATATTGGAGAATATACTGGCTACTAATAAAAAATTAAATATTGATTTTAAAACGTCAAATAAGAATATTTTTTTAATCAATTCTGCTATAACTACAAGCAGCCTTCAACACGAAGTAAGTTAAATTAATTAATTTGTTTTATTTGCGATTGTAATTGAACTGGGAGCGCCTTGAAATAGAAATAGGTCTTTAGTCTTAGTCTTAGAAAACAATGAATATAATTTGACAAATTTGCTAATAAACAGTTGCTGTAACTCCCTATTATAGGTCGCGTCACGAATCTTTAGCGCTGAACGAAACCTGCGCAGAAGTCAAAAATAAGGTATCGAGGTAACGGCGCGGCGCGCGCGGCGCGTGATCGTCGGGTGCGCGAGCGTTGATTGGTTGTCCCAGTCGTGTTGTCTTTCTCACACCAATACGTCAATTACGAGCGCGATTCTACCGATGCGCAGCTATTCTCGTCCAGCGCTAATCATAAATGACGCGACCTATAAAACACACCACAAATCTTGAAATTAAAAATTATCTCTACATAGTATTAAACAAAGTCGCTTTCCCTGTCCCTATATCCCTATGTATGCTTAAATCTTTAAAACTACGCAATCGATTCTCATTCGTTTTTAACCGACTTCAAAAAATGGAGGAGTCTTCACAATTCGACCATAAAATATTATACGCTTGTTTATGTATTTTCGCGAATAACTTCGCCGTCTATGGACCGATTTTGATACTGTTCTGACTTGAACATTATAAAATTCTATATATTAAATGAAAATAATACTTACTGGGTGGAAGTCGGTTTTTGTTATAAATCATTTTATTTAATATATATAGTGTGATTAAAGACGAAGGTTTATATATACAATACATCCATAATATATGCGAGCGAAACCAGGGCGGGTCGTGTTTATATATACATAACTAGCCGTTGCACGCGTCTTCGTCCCCTTCGATTTCTTTATCCATTATTACTTCGCTCCTATTAGTCCCAGCGTGATGTTATGTAGCCTAAAGCCTTCCTCGAAAAATTGTCTATTCAATAAAAAAAGAATTTTTCAATTCGAACCAGTAGTTCCTTAGATTAGCGCGTTCAAACTAACAAACTCTTCAGCTTTCTATATTAGTAATATAGAAGTATAGATATAGATATAACATAAATCGTGCCACCTTAATAGTATTTACTGAGACCATTGTCTGACCTCCATACACCGTCTAATCGTAAAGCAATCAATATAAAGAACGATGTGGATCAGTGTAGGTCTCAATGAGGTCACCGCATTGCGCGCGCCCCGTCCGTTCAACCCGCTGCAATAGTGCACCGCATCGCACGTGGACTATATCCCTTACTTTACCTCTCATATTCCTTATATTTACCTAAGGGGTTGTCCATTAATCACGTGACGCTTGAAGGGGGGGAGGGGTTCGATAAAAATCACGAAAATAACACAAGGGGGGAGGGGGGGTGTAGTAAGATATCTCGTGTAGTTTTTTCCTCATTTATTTTATAGTCCTTAATTTCTGAATAAAATAAGATTATAGTTTATACCTGTATTTGAATTAAGATAATATTGAGAAATTTTTACGATTCCTTGTTGGTACTAAAAATACACGTGATGTTGAGACGGGGGAGGGGGGGTGGTCTTAAACCTCACTACGTATCACTAATGTGGGAGGGGGGGTTAAAAAATGCTAAAAAAAGATCACGTGATTAATGGACAACCCCTATTACTTATTTATCGACTAGTAGGCAATATTATTTCTTCACTCATACGGTAAGCGGAGACTCTTTTGAAACAGAGAGGACGAAAATATTGTACGTGGATTTTAATTATTATTTTCAACTCCTTTTCCTTTTATTCTCCTTATGACACACTGCCACTTAATATCCCCAAGTAGGAAATAGTATTTCTTCACTCATAAAATAGCTGCTGCAAACTGCTACTCTTTCAAAACTAGACAAAGCCCGTATCTCTCGCGGACTATATCCTTTACCTTACCCCTCCTCTTCCTTATTTACCTACTGCTTATTTATCGACTAGTATTATTTCTCACTCATACGATAGCTACTGTAAACGGCGACCCTTTTTATAATGAGAAAAGTATTGCTCATGGACCATATACCTTACGTTACCACTTCTTTGTATATCCCTTACATATCCCTTATTTTTACTGAAACAACTACTGTTTAGCTATAGCTCATATAAGCTCCTGAATATTGCTTACCCGGTATTTTGGCCAATGAAAATCATTACAACCCTACATTATTTTATATTAGACTTAATACGATAAGCTTTAGGTGTATAAAGCACCTTCTTATACTCGATGACACGCACAGAAATCCACCCATACCTAATGTTGATTCCATAAGAATTTATCCTATATATGTAAAAAATTGAAATCTCTGTAAAACATATGAATTTTGATACAATGCATTGCGACGACGATCTATGTAAGTAGACTAAATTGTCTACTTCGAAATGGCTTCACTTTGCGTGCTCATATTGAAGTTCTATGTGTTTTATTATATGCTTTTATATACAGACTCCGTTGTATATATTACAGAGTGTAGAAGGAGGGTAGATACATCCCTCTTGTCTTTAGGGTTCTCAAGAGGTCAAGACCTCTAGACAGTACCACGTACGACAAGTACCACGGCGTGAACCTCTTTCCTGGTTCACTTTGAAAATGTTTTTTTAAGCATTACATTCTTATGAAAGATTTTCCTTTAGAGCTATTTGAAATAAAAACCGTTTAAAAACAAACATACGAAAATACAATAAAATATTTATGTGTATGTCAATAATTAAATACATGAAATTTGCTTTTTCAATGTTTTAAGTATAACATTAAATAACACCAAAACAGTATTATGAGTATATATTTATTAATCATATTATTAGAATTAATGAAAACTTTCAGGTATTCTTATGTATAATAATACATATATTATTATCTTGTAACAACAATATTTTCACAAAAATTTTGAGCTCTACAACATCCGTAGCCAAGTAGCGTAGCAATGTCGTAGCTAATTCGTAACCCATATCCTACAAACATTTAACTCTTTACTGTAAAATGAACGGTCCTTAATTTTTAATGTCTTAGTAAATCTATACAGAACATTGAATTCTTTTTTTTTTTCATTTAAACAATAAATTATCTACAATAATTCATATATATTTAATTGATTGTCTATGCTTATTTAATCGTAAAAATACACTAAACCGTTATAATAAAAAATGTTTAAAATTCGAACGTTTTTAAATGTTTCCATATAATATTTATCTGTGCAAATATGGAGGTCGTCGCATTGCGCGTGCACTGTAGACCTGGACACTAGGGGTCGTTAACCTCACCGCATCACTGCAATGTAAAATTTGAAAATTGGAACGTTGTATAGTCTACATTCTATAAAGTCTATGTTAGTAAAAGTCAATGTAATTATTTTTATTAGTTATCTTTTATTTAGGCTGGCAACATAAGTTTGTCTTAATAAGTTGGCAACACTTCTTTCTTTCCTTCTTTCGAATATTTAATTGTTTTACTTTTATTAATTCAGTCTACTTACATTATTTAAAATGACAGCAAAAAAAAACATCAATAAATGATTAAAATTGTAATGAAAGCAATAAAAAAACTTGAATAATATTATTAGTAGTTATTTTTTAAACATTGAACGTATTTTTTTCAATAGAATTGAGTGATTATATCATTGAGTCTTAATTTTATTAAATAACACTATGTATTGTATACAGATAAACACATTCCATTCACAAATGTCTCTCTCTTGGCTGGAAGATATCGCTTTATAATGCTGAGACCGCCATTTAGTTTATTTATTCAAAGCTTTTTCCTATCTATTATTGTTATAAAAGTTCCGGAACATTCTATTATTATTAAACGCATACCTAACACTTAAAATAAACATTATCGATTATCTTTTCTAAGAAACTAATAACTTCGATACGAAGTAGAACGAGAGTTCATTGACCACGGCTAATCATTTTAGTCGTTAATTCGATCTTTGTCCCGCGTTGAGGTCTATAATGGTTATTGGGTTTCCTATACCCGTATCTGGAGTTACTTTTCACTATTAGACTGGGTCTTGTATAGAAATAATTACTTTTTAAAATAGCTAAGGGAATAAATTGTAATTTAATAATTTCTGGTTATAGAGAAGTATATTATACGTGTTTCTAAATTTATCAAGATATAAAATAAAACAAAGTCGCTTTATTCTGTCTGTGTCGATTTTTTTTCTTCAACCTGCATAGCATAGTAATCTGTCACTATTGGTTTCACTATTTCTTAAGATATTATTATTTACGCATAAGGACACTGTTAAGCAAAACGAGATTAAACATCGGACAAGCTGTTTTTTTTCAGTCTGTCTGTATAAAAAATGAATCTCAAAACTGCGTAATTGATTTTCATATGGTTTTTTATCAGATATAATAATTGAAGAGGAAAATTTATGTGTATTAATACACGTTAAAAAATATAAAGAAGTAATTATTTTGATTTTCATAATTTCGATTCAGCAATATTTAAATCTAGTGTCAAGCTTTACAAATTAAATCTCAATTAAAAACTTATGTATACCTAAATTAAAGCTCTATCCTACTAATTTTAAAAACCCGAACATTTTAAAGATTAAGTGTGTTTGAGGTTCTTTTACGCAAAAACAGCTGGATCTTAATAAATTGTCACATTGGACCCCTCGTTAACATATATTTATATCGGTACTGCTACGGGAACGGAAATGCAGGTAAAATTAAAAAAAAAATCTGTGGTCTTTAAAAATATTAATATAAGTTTTCGTTTAATACATAATATTTGTCTCGTATTTAATCTCGTGTTTAATCGAACACAGACACATCCTCTCACTCTATCAAATTTACAATATAAGCAAAGATTTATCAACCAAACCTAGGCATTCTAGACAATCGTATTGCGTAGACCGACGTAGGTGTGACGACGAACCGTTCCATTTACGTGGGTAAATATTTTTAGCCTCGATCGATTGCTGCAGCTTATTTGAATTTGATAGTATCTTATCTAATCTATGCATTCATAATTGTAAGGTTACCGTTCGGGGCTTTCTTGGAAACGTGTTTTCGTTTAGAAGCTTGTAGTAAACATAGGTTTATTATGCAATCTAACCAAAGAGTCTTTAATGTCAAATTATATTTAAATTTAATTATCTGTGCTTAAAATCTGCAAACGGCTTTGTTTTTTTTTTTAATATTTAAATATCTTTAATAAACGATTAAAAAAATATTATAGTTTATGCACTCTAATAAAAACCGGTATGTCCCGTTCAATATATTGTAGTATAATTGTTTCGCCATCAAATCGTATATCAATATAACGTCCAAAAACCAACTGTCACAACCCTTCAAAGAGCAGTTTATTTTTACATAGCTTGATTACTGCAGCCATCGGAGCGATATTTGAATACCCCTGACACGATATTCGATTATTCAACGTTTTGATTCGCAGTCGATGCTTTTTGGAGTAATCCCGATTTAATAGCACCGTATAAAGTCATGCAAATTGCCCGTTTATATTGACTTACATAAAATGTCACGAATTTTTGCTATATCTGTGGTGTCTGACAGCGCTTTGCATTTTGTTTTCAATGCCACTTCTATAACGCTACGCAGAAAAGAGGTTACATCGCTGAAGTTATTTAGTCTATGGTCTACCAATACAAAGGGTTGTAGCGGCTGGTGTATGTGCACAAAAAAGAAAAAATTGGCGCCAATTCAAAAAAAGAATAGAAGCAATTAGAACGGAATTAATTGGAAAACTAAATTAATGTAAGCTCTTGTAACTACTAACTATTGAAAGTCTGAATAAGCGAGGTTTTGCATAACAATTTTGTTGTCCAATAAAAATTGTAACTTCTTATTTCTACATTATATACATACTTTTAATGTTGCAATAATATTTATAAAACTAGTAGGTGGGTATATAGGTATCCTAAAAAACCTTTAAAATATATTTCATATTATATGCAGTAAAACGTAAATAACTGTATACATAGGATATATAATATTTTACTAAATAATAAGGCGCAAGCTGTGACATTTTTAAGTGTTGTGCATTGGTAAAACTTTAATTATTGATAGATGTATACACTCTTATATTTCTGTTATAATAGCTACATGTCCCTGAAAGAAAGAAAGAAATAAATATAGCTCAGTAATATAATAGTTGTAAGAAAACAATATAAATAACATATCATATAACTCAGTAGGTAGCATAAGCTCCTATATCAAGCTTGCAAGCCCGTTATCAGTAGGTACATCACAAAGAGGTGAAGGTTCCGACCTGTATTTGTCCTAAATGCTTTACTGGGACGACGCCCCTATAGGTATAACTTTGCATCTATACAGAGATTATAGTGTTATCTATAAATGAGAAGTTTTTTTATAGTTTTTCACTGTAACGAGTGAGTTCGATGTTTTAAAGTGAATTTGAAAATTATTTTTTGTGTGACGGTCATAACATAAATATTCTAAATCGGTAAATTGATTACTAATAAATCAATATTGTAGGCTCAGTTTAAAAACCAATATAGGATAAAGTTTAAATTTTTCATACCCTTAAAAATTTTAGTTTATAAAATCAAACTGGCATACCGTTCTGTCTGCGTTGTAGATTTCAATTTAATACATTATATTTCAATACAAAATACGATTGTGGCAAAAATTGAGGGCATCGTAAAACATTAAAAAGCAAGTAGGCTGAACGCAGGGCAGACCATAAAACGTGGCATATGGCAACCCACAGGCCACAAATCCTTTCCATGTTACCAGCATCAGCGTTTTCCCTAATAATAAAATTCCATACCTACGTTATTGTTAAAATACAAAAGATGCGATGAATGGAATCTGGAATTGCCTACATTATTTCCGTTTTCAATGTTTTAAATAGGACGTGTATTTGATTCTCTCATTGTGATGGATTTCTGCAGCGAACTTGCTTTTATTTTGACATCGCTGGTGAAAAGATTTTGATTACGCGATGTCGTAAACTCCTGGATATTTAATGAACATTTAGATTAATGTTGGATGAGACAAAACGCTGTGGTATAAAGTGTGTTCCGACAAAAAATTATAATTGCAACCTCAAGTTTGAATAGCTACGTGTTCGCATCTTTAATAACATAATATTCACTTATCGAGGTTGCATTTTCTTAAACAACATAACCGAATACTCTTTATTCTGAATAACCAACTATTATTTATTCCTTTAACAATACAAAAAACTGGAACGGTTTTTAAACGATCAAAAATGACTCATACTTTAAAACAAACGTCCTTTAAAAACAGTGTTCTATAAGAAGACATTTCCAAACTATTAATTACAACTTGAACCAAAAACCGGGCCATTAAATCGACTTCGAATGCAAAAACAATGAATTCCCGAATCTATTTTCCGATACATTAGATAACGGATCTAAATGGTCAGAAGCTCTACTCCGAACACAATCGATGTCGATTTTTATTATTTTCGATACAGTTTTTGAGCAACTCCGAATTAATATAAAAACTTTTTTGTTTCTGTTTCGATAACATTCCGATAAACTGATGTGCGATCCGATTCTTTATTAGAGTATATTAAGTCGCATAGCTCGGTTAGCAGTATCAAAAATTTTCGATATCGACGACGATTGCACTCGGAGTAGCTACTCTGATTCTTGCCGGTCGCTTCTGAGGCACTCGTAAATCGGGTCACTAAGACACGGAGCCGTAAATCTCCGCAACGTGACCACCGTTCGCACGAAATTGAACTTTTTCCTATAAATGCAACGATTTTTCGCGAACGCTACGTGCAGATTTGCAATCACTATTCCGTAATACCTTGGAAAATTGTCTACTTTGAACGTTGCATATTTTACAAATTTCTGTACAGGAAGCATTTCTGTACTAACTTCCATTTTATGGAGATTTTTATACTATTGGTATTATAAACGCGAATATTTGTGACAATGGTTGGATTAGTACATTATGAGTGTTCTCTTCTTCTCTCAGACCGAAAACTGCTAAATGAATTAGGTTGAAGTTCGGAACCTAGATTAACTAGGATAGGTGGTACCTAATTGTATTGATTCGGGAAAATCTACGCGTACAAAAGCGAGGGGCAAGGCTAGTAATTTTAATAATGGTGACGTTATTTTATAACTACTATTTTATGTGTTAATTTTAAACATAATTAAAACCTGTACACTACTGTTTCTGGGTATTAAATATATTTGGGATACTACAGCTTAATATAAAGAAGTTGTAGTATATGTCCTTAAAATTAATAAACCTAATGAAAGTAATTGTGAAACCAGTGTTTCATTACCTAAATATAGTTCTAGATTATTCTGGAACCTTTTAGATTTAATATTTTATTCGTTTACTTTAAACTCATAAGACCAGATTAGATTTAGATTGTGTCAGTCAGCATTAAACAAAATTAAACAAACTATTATTTTTATAACGTCTGTTTTTGGCGCAAATTAATTAAAGGTTCCTACTATAGAAAAATTTAAAAGATTCTATTTACTTAAAATTATTTTGCACTAGTTAAAACATAGGTCTAATAATGTGAATTAGAAATTAAATTAATAAAATCGGAAAAAAGATAATTTCAAAAATATTCGTCCATAGTTGAATTTGTGAAACATTTTTAAGAAGAATTCCGTTTTTTAAATTTTTTATACATCGTCGTTTATTGAAAGTAACCGTCAAAGAAGTTGCCTCCTTTAAAAATAGTATCCAATATTTATAATTAAATACTCTTTAAATAACGCGAATGAAACGGGACTTGCTATTTTATATAAATTACTTCGAAAATAGACACGATATGGAATGTTCTCGTTTTAGATTCGGTCACAAAGGCGCATGTTTCGAATACTAGCGCTATTTAGACGGCCCAATTGTCCACATTGTGGCAGAATCTAAATTCAACCGATTGCATTGAACAGCAGCTAATGCTTATCCAAATTAAATTACCTAAATAAAGCTGTTTTGAAACGTTTCTTTTGTAAAATATAAATTAATTAATCATTTCGAAAACCTTAACTCAGGGATTTTATATCTATGAGAATGGTACTTATTATTGGTGAATTTTGGAAGGATGTTCGAATTACGCCTGTATTTTAATTTCTACCATGTCTTAATTTCTTTGAAAGAAATGTGTGTTTCGAACTATTTGTATTTTAATAATTTGTAACAAAATTAATTGTTATGTAGATTTACGATACAATTGGAATTATATTCTTTTAGATCTAAAACACAGTTAACTGAATTAGTAACAAGGTTTAAAAGTTGTGCAATGCGATTCTATTCTTTTTAGTTTTTGGGCTAATATTAAAATTACATGACCTGACGTGCGCCTGGACAGTAACAGTTAGTTTTCCTTTCAAAAGAACTAGTCTTAAAACTAATAAGTATCAGTTAGTTGTGGTTATACAAGTACTAAAGCCGTATATCTGTTATCTAACGGGCACGTGTGTATGTTCCAGCGCGGAGCAATGGCGGTGCGGTGATGGCGGATGGAGGGGGCGAGTGCGCGGGGGAGTGCGCGGCGCGCGGCGCGGCGCTCGAGCGCGCGTACGTGCACGACGTGTACGAGCAGGCCGGCGACGACGAGCCCAGCGCGCCCGCGCCGGCCGTGCGCGCCTTCCTCACCGACCTCGAGCCCGGCAGCCTCGTGTGTGACGTCGGTATGTAGGCTTATATAAAAACCTAGACTTAATAAGCAAACACATGAGGTATGATAGTCCATGCGCAACTTAGGTGATATCGGCCTATGCAGCCTCATGTCGCGTCGGTATGTAGAGTAGCTTATAGGTCGCGTCACGAATCTTTAGCGCTGAACGAAACCTGCGCAGAAGTCAAAAATAAGGTATCCAGGTAACGGCGCGGCGCGCTGGGCGCGTGATCGTCGGCTGCGCGAGCGTTGATTGGTTGTCCCAGTCGTGTTGTCTTTCTCGCACCTATACGTCAATTACGAGCGCGATTCTACCGATGCGTAGCTATTCTCGTCCAGCGCTAAACATAAATGACGCGACCTATACTATAATTTTAAAAAAATCGCCTAGATATCGCCATATAACTACATGAAGTATGATGGACCACGTGTGGCTTCCTGGGTGATCTTAGGCTACGACAGTCTCGTGTGTGACATGGCGGAGCTTCATACATAGTATGGTGTTATAGTCGTTAGTAGATTCAAAGGTTTAGCGATCCTATGTAATTCATAGTTTGGTGTAACGAGGGTATAGTAAGCCTTGTAGGATCCAGAAAATTCAAATAAAGAATATTTCAAAAATTCCACTAAAATTCCTGCTACAGCAATTTAACCTATTTTGCTACGTTATTAAGTGGCCAATTCTCCCAGGAATCGCCAGTTAGTGGAGGCGTAAATATCTCATTGTCTTCCCACTCGAGTTCGTAAAGATGTAACATCAACAAATAATTAGCATTTCACCACAAAGTGCGCGCATCGGGTCAAATGTCAAACGTGGGAGGGAGTGTTATGGCACTTTATGTTAATTTATAAAATACACTGAATTTTGTCCACAGTGCTTATAAAAAGGTCAATGAACTGACAAATGGCTTATTTCTTTCCTGACATTCTCGTACATTTATTTTTTAATGAGTGATCTTTGGAAGATGTCAAATATGGATTTCATATACTTAACTGCTGTTGGAAAATGGAATGTATCAACAAATGCCTTAGCTATAAAAATGCAAAACAAAGTTATAAATATTATTAAGAGATTAAGTTTTGATAATACCTAAAAAAGCAGCTTAATTAATTAAAACGAAAAATTAACGACTTATTGTGGGACCTTAAAGTACCAATACTCGCTGAGAATGTCGCGCGTGTGTGAGTGTGTGTGTAAGGTTAAGACTATAGTAAAGTCATATCCATATTAAAATATTCTCATAATCATAGTCTCTTGGGAAATGTCTTTATTGTAATAAAGTTTTACCACCCACGTAACAATTCAAAACAATTGGGGTTACTTAACCTTTGTATTTCTTTACGGAATCATTCAAATTCAAAGAAACAGCTTTTCAGCAAAAGGTCGACTAATGTAATATCATAATGACATTTTTAATTAAATATTTTATTTCGCTTGAAGTCCTTGTTTATTTTATAAAGCGATTTCTGTTTCACGAAAAAAAAACTAAACATGATATTAACTTTTTTTTTTTAAATATAACCGACTTCATGATAATACCTATTCAAGAAAAAAATAATCGTTCAAATTGGTTCATAATCGGCGGAGATATTGCGTATAAAAATGTTCATCCCCGATTTTCCACCCTTGGGGATTGTTTTTTTTTTTATTATTACTATACGATGAAAAAAGATTTGTTCACATCGGTTATCGAGATATCGCGTAACATACATATAAAAAAAACACACGGGTTGAATTGAGATCCTCCTCCTCTTTTGAAGTCGGTTAAAAATGGTTAATTGAAATAATGTGGACTTTCCAGGGTGTGGGAATGGCAAGTACTTAAGCGTGAACCCGTCCGTGTTCGCGGTGGGCGGCGACCGGTGCACGAGGCTGTCTACACAGGCTCAGCAGTCTAACAATGAGGTGAGAGTATATAATATACTACCGACCCGCCCCGGCTTCGCTCGCATATATTATGATGTAACCTTTCCTATCTTTTA
>JADANM010005043.1:4400870-4420283 GCA_026213755.1 Eurema hecabe | reverse complement strand
AAATAATGGCATGGACACTGCTCAAACAGAGACCAAGAGGCTATAAACTTTTAGAGAGATTGTGTTTTGTCTTCTAAACGAACCTTACAGAGATTGCCTAGTTCAGGAGTTCCCAACCAGGGGGGCATGCCCTTGTGGGGCATATTGGAATACCAGGGGGGGGGGGGTTATCGGTAGGAATAATTTTCAGAAATTTTCGGAAATAGTACGCGCAATACACACTAAGCCCGCAAGGCCACCGACACAACCCGTTGGCCTGTATGAAAAGAATTAAATGAAAGACAAAAAGTTGCCGACATAATATATCGTCGGCCGAACTAATTTCTTTAACTGGCAACCATCTATAAGAGAAGTCATTATTGTCATCTGTCAAAGTGTGTTGTCGATTGTGCGTGATGTATTTCTTGTTTAAGTGAGTTATTTCAGCGTTAAAATGCCAAAAACGATTAAAACCAGTTAAGAAAAGTTATTTATAATATAAATAATTACTTGTCAGAACGAAGGTCTGAAGGAATTGACTCTATTCCTCTAAACAACCTCATATACTACGTCCAATATGAATTGGATAATTTGTGACTAATTTTTAGTTTAAAAGTTCTGTTTTATTTATTTTTGTTTTATTTTTTTGTATAGGTATATCCCGATCGTCCGTAATGAAAATACGAAGGGAGGGTCAGAACTCAGTTGTATTTTCTACACCCAAGAAAAATAAACCTAAAACAAAAACGAAAATCAATTTGGATGATTTCTATCTCTGTGCAATTAGCCATAAATTACAAAAATTTTATGCCGTCCGAAAAGAAGTACCGAGTTTGAAACGGTTGCTTGCAGCTCTGAAAGAATCAATAAATTCTGTTGGTGGCAGGGCAGTCTCTTCGTTTACTGTTACACAAATTAGGTTATAAATTTAAAAAATGTACAAATCAAAGGACAATTCTTATGGAGCGGTATGATGTCGTAGCATGGAGGGATAAATATCTACAAGAAATCAAAGATGTAAGGAAGGCATGCCAATTGTATACCTTGATGAAAGTTATATTCATACTTCGCTCAATCATGCTAAATGCTGGCAAAGTGAAAATGAGCCTGGTGGATCTAAATCTGTGGTTAAAGGCAAAAAATATGTCATTGTCCATTGTGGTGGCAAGACTGGGTTCGTCCCTAATGCTTTATTAATTTATAATGACAAAGAAAAAAAAGAAGAATACGGTAAGTATATGATCCTCTACGTAAAAAAGGTTACTGCTATGTGTGGCATTACCATGTCGCCAAGAGAGGCTGTACGGAAATTGGTAGTTGTTCGTTAAAGTTCTTAAATTCTGAACGTGAAAAGGGAATAAATACAGTTAGGGACCTCTCGCCAACAGCTATAAAAGAGACCGCTCAGACAGGGGTCGGGTATTCGCTCGCCGGCATCGGAACGTTTGTGGTCGTAGTGATTTGTGTGTGAAGTGTTGGTTTAGTGTTTATAATAGTTCTCTGTAAGTGTTTTTTAAATTAAGTAGATGATTTGTTCCAATTTTGAATTGTTGATTAAATTATTGTAAATTTGTTTAATTATAGACGTTGTTTTTTCGAAAGTTATTTTTTTTTTTAATTAACCTACTTCTGAAACCTAAATATACAATATCATTCTACTCTGATGGGTGCTTTGGGCAAAATAAAAATAGATACATTTTGCCCTATATGTCTATGCCGCAAAAAATCTACACCTGTCTATAACGCATAGATTTTTTGAAACAGGGCATAGCCAAAATGAAGGTGATTCAATGCACGCCTGCATCGAACGCAATATGAAGAATAAAGTTATTTGTACTCCGAAGTAAGAAAAGAAAAGTGGCTTATACTGTAGTGTAGCATGTTTACAGTGCAATGACAACTGTTTAAATACGCTAAAAATTTTAACTTTGTGGGAGTATCAAAGTCAACAGCATCCCGAATAGTAAAAAACATGTCTGAAGCAATTGGAATGCTGTATGATAAATAGCGGAGAGTTCTTTATATCATTTTAATCGTACTTCTAAATTTTCCACTTAATGGGTATTTTTTTCGACACTAGCAACACCAAATCCTAGCCCTGCGCAATTCCCCGCCACCCGCCATTTGTTGTCTGGAGTTTGTTGTGGATTTGTTATTATTTGGAGCCTACGAAAGCCTTTCGACAAAGAAAACTATAGTAAAGGAAAGAACAACAAAGAATGAATCAAATGCTCCTTTGTTCATCATCATCATCATCAATCAAATGTTCAACTGAAAACTACGCCTTCTAATATTAAAAAACAATAAAAAAATTATCACCACTGCCAAGAAATACATCGATTAGAAATACAACCATTGAAATTAATTACATCAAGCCCATATAAGAATCAACTAGAAGAGAAAATGAAGCAGTAGTGATGATTCAGACACTTATTGTGGAATTAGATGACAATGATGACAGCGATGATGATTATTACTGTGACAAAACGGGTCTAAAGGTAGATTGGTTCACGTTATTTTATTAATATATGAACTGTATTTTTTCTCGTTAGTATTATATTTATGTTATTCTTATAAGAAACCTTATTTGACATAGAAAGATTATTGACAACGTTGTTCCTTTATCACCCATGAGGTATAAATATATAATTTGGTTAAAAATTTGATTTTAATTCAGTGGTACGACTTAAACACCCATGGTAAGATTTAAAACCTTGGTGGTACGATTAAAACGACTAGTCGGCTAAATCGTACCGATAGCAGTCCTTTATAAAAGACATTTTAAAGGATGTTGCAGCAAACCTACGAAACTGATTTCTCGGGCTTCGCAAGGTAAAATATTAATCTTTATTTTGCATATCCATTAATTATTATAAGTCTTGTCATAGTCGAAATATTTAAATTAAAGTAAAAAGTGGTACGATACAACTGACTCTCCCGGGGAGAGTCTCCCCTACATCTTAATGAACCAAGACAGTGTAGATAAGTTTTATCAAATGTGCAATAATTGATGGAACACACAGTCACGTCTCCGAGTAAGTTAACATTAATACAATTACAGCCTTATCGTCAAGTTAAATATTATGGGAAATATGTAAATGGTTTTTTTAGCCCAAACACTAGGTGAAGAGATCAGAAATCAAAAAGGTTACTTATCTTTTAACGTTCAAGCTGTTTGTAATGCCGACTTGAGACTACTTAATGAATGTTGTAGCTTGTTATTTTATTTTATCATGATATATAAATTTTGCAGTGTTAGCAAAAATATCTTACATTTGCAATCACGTTCAGCTTCACAACAAAAACTGCTTAGAATAAAACGCACGGGAAGGAAGAGATTGATCTCCGATCCATCGTAAAATTCAAATTTCAATCTGCCTTTGAAAGTCAATGTTATTGGGACGCAGATCGGAGATCGAATATTGGGATCGGCTGTTTATCATTCTCAAAACAAAAACAACGAATCTTGTACATTAGGTAACTTTAAACCTAGCGTCTTATCTAATCAAAAGTTCAGAAATATATTTTGGTTTGTAGTACTTTAGTAGACACTCAATTTAAAAATATTTCCCCAGCTGGATTCAAAATAATATGGTTGGTCCGGACTGGTTTAAAAAACCCGCTGGGGCATTGTGGCAGAGGTGCCGCTTTAAGTAAGCTTTAAGAGTCTGAAGAATTCGAAAGTTGCATTATAATCTATATCTAATATATCTGAATTTATGTATTCAATCAAATATTAGAACTAAATTTTTGGTCAATAATTGAACATTGTATTGAGACTTGTAAAAAAACAATGATGTACTCCGGTAGAATTTATTTTAGTCACGGTCTGTTTATTTTTAAGATCTGTAAGACTGTTGTCCACCACCAGCTAAACCGGTGATGGCTTAACAATGTGACCACGACCGCTCTGACAAGAGCGAAATGATCGAGAAGAAGAAGACTGTTGTGATGATGCCATCGGCTAGGTGCGACTGAGACGGACAGATTTCCGGACAGACATTTATTTTCGGTTAAGTTTGACGGTGCTGGATCTGTGAAACATGAAAAATCCTTGAAGCATCTAACATACATGAAGAACGTCAATACGAATCACTGTATCACATCTTTTTTTTCTTCTAAAAACAGTAAAGAAGTTTTAATTACCGCTGCTGAAGTTACTTTAACTTTCCATGGTATCAAACATCAACACAGTTATAATATTCAAGATTGTGGACACAAATTAAACGCTATCATGTTTTCTGATGATCGATGACAGCGAAAAATTAGTATCATGCGGAAGGACAAAAGCGAGCAGAATTGCCGAAAACGTTTTAGGGCCGGCTAGTAAAGAATGCCTACTTAGTAATTTAAAAACAAGTCAATATTTTTCAGTTGCAATTGATTCGTCAAATAAAGGTAATTTGAAAATGTATCCGTTATTGAATAAATATTTTTCATTCGAGAATGGAATTCAAACTAGTTTGTTGGATTTTTACGAAGATTGCCAAGAAAACAGTGAAGCAATAAAAGATCAAATAATACAAATTTTATCTATAAATGACCTTGAAATGAGTCAAATTTCAACATATTCTGCCGACGATGCTGCAGTAAATAATGGAATAAATGTTTCTGTTTACCGAAAGCTTAAAACTTTAAACTCAAAAATGTATATTATAAATTGGCACTTGCAATTCGCTTTAAGAAAATTGCAAGTGCCATATTCTCTACAACTGCATTAAAAATTCTTTGAAGGCTCTGTCAGTTGATATAGAATTCATTGTTTTGAAAGTTTACAGCGAGAGTCCAAAGATATTCAGGGCATTCCTGAACCATAGGAAGGTAACAATGTTTTATCTCGACATACTGAGAGAAATGGCCCGAAAGTAAAATGGTCTAAAGTACCACCATCAAACGCAATAAGGACCCGAGCACAAAATATTATTCTACACTTCCCAATATTACAATCGAAGACGATTCTACTCAATCGGAGGTAGATGCAGGTGCTGATATCGCCTTAGCTAACCGACGACTTGCCACTACATAGAGAAAAAAAACAAATGCTCGTGAGAACACAGACGAAGATGAATTATTTAATATTTTACAAAATCAGAGCAGAACATTCGATGAAGATGTGAGCTTCCCTGAAATGATAATACCAATGTTGAAAAATCTTAACATTGATCAGAAACATAACGCAAAAGTAGAAATATTGAACATTCTTAACCCGGCGAGCGTAAGGTTAGGTGTGGTACACCCAGACCTTGAAAACTCTGTCAATATTTTAATAGCGAATTATTATTACGTTTCGCGCGCCTGAATAGCTGCGCCGGGGGGAATACGGAAGCGTCCCCTGCCACTGATTCAGAGGACCGCTGTCCTGCGGATGTTGTGGACGACGTTAAGCTGTTAGCGTGTGCGTGACACCCACCTTGTTACGAATTTTAACAAACTTATTTTGTTTTTATTATTATTTTATGCAGTGTACGGTTTTATTTTCAGGTTAAAAATACATAATATCGTACGAAGATAATCAAAACAGATTATTATGCCTTTTGGAAGAAGCTGAAACCAGTTCTTTTGACGAATCTGGTAGTGACCACGAAATTGATAATATTACCGAAAGAAGCTTTGAAAGTGGAACAGAGCAGGAGTTAGATGATGAAGAGCAGTCTATAGGATTAGAAGAGAATGATAGCGAAAGCAACGCTAATGATATATGCGAGCGACATGCCAAAATAGTCACACAAAGAAATATGTTATGGCTAATATTACCACATCAGAATTGAAAGCTTTTATTGGACTATTGTATTTAGCTGGGCGTTTCAAATCCAATCATCTAAATTTGAAAGACTTGTGGAGGAGTGATGGATCTGGAATTGAGATTTTTAGAACCACTATGACTTTGAAGAGATTCCAATTTATTCAGAATTCCTTACGGTTCGATGATAAGGCTACGCGTCAAGAACGAAAAAGTAATGACAATCTGGCCGCTGTTCGTTCTGTTTTTGAGAAGTTTGTTGCATGTTGCCAGTCAACATATTCACGATCAGAGTACTTGACCATCGACGAACAACTGCCATCATTTCGTCGCCGAACAAACCCAGCAAATATGGTTTGAAAATATATGCTTTAGTGGACTCGAAATCATTTTACGTTGTCAATCTTGAAATTTACCCGGGAAAACAGCCACCAGGACCGTACGCACTCAGCAATAAAGCAATGGACGTCGTAGATAGGCTCGTAGCTCCAATTTCAAAGACCAATCGCAATGTAACCTTTAACTGGTTTACCAGTTATCCATTGTTGTTAAATTTGCTGAGCGATCATCGTTTGACAACCCTTGTAGGATCAATCTTATTAGAGAAACAAAAGCCTGAAATGATTACATTCTATAACCAAACTAAAGGAGGTGTAGATGTTGTGGACCAATTGTGTAGCAATTATGTTTCACGCAATACAAAAATATGGCCAATGGTAATTTTTTATGCAGTTTTGAATATGGCAGGGATAAATAGCATGATAATCTATAAAACAAATAATGATTCGTCAGTGAAACGTCGAGATTTCATTAGAGATTTGGGAATAGAATTAATTTCAGAACATTTAAAAAACAGGAAGGAAAACCTATATTTGCCTACAGAACTTCGTAAAAAAACCCACGATCATGTTGGTGAATCCATTTCATTCCAAAAGAACCACCACAAAAAGTAGCCAGATCTATAAAGAGATGTGAAATATGCCCTACAAAAAAAGACCGCAAGACTCAATATGATTGTTACCAGTGCAACCATTATCTTTGTATGGAACATGCCATTTTTGTCTGTGGAAATTGTATTAGTTTTATCGAGTTTATGTTTTATTTTATTTTTATGTTGAGTCTAGAAGAAGAAAAAATACTTAACGTTGTTTTTTTTCTCATAGTTTTGACAAAACGTGATAAACATGTGCCTTAACCAAAAAAATTGGTAAAAATCGATAATTTTGTTAATTTCATAAATAAATTACAATAAAAACTTATTTGTTTTATTTTACCCCTAAATTAATTTACAATAAAAGCATCTATCAATTCGGTATTCAAGAAAATAAGTATAGAAAATAATAGTGTATTAAAACCTCATATCACTATCTGGGTGTGCCACACCCACCTAGCGCTTTTTGTTCCATATTCGAACCTTACGCTCGCCGGGTTAATAAAGCACGATGTTCTGCTCCTCCACCTATGCAACTAACTACTCAGCCATTGTTACCTATCTCACAAATAAACTATCTTCCATCGCAAGCATAATTTTAACAACCTTGGTCACAAACAACAAGAGACTCAGCTCAGTATTCTAAAACTATAATTGCACCACTATCGAATATAATCCTAAAAAACCTATGGAGCCCCAGCCATTCAACCAGTTCTTGCACTAATTATTTGGAACAGTTTACAATGTATCTGTCGGATTCTAATACATCGGAATTGGAAGAGTTGTATGACCTACTCACATAAAACCTGAGTTACGACTATCTCCTTTCCTTTGTTATTTCTGGTGGGTGTGCCAAAGCACAATAAAGGCATAAAATATAAATTTGCTGACAAAACTGAATAAGATATATGTTTGTAAGTTGGTAATATTATGGTTTCATGGAATGATTAATTAAAGAAAAATATTAAGAAAAAGAAATTATTCTTGGTTTCATTTTTGTTGAGTTATTAAAATTTATTACTTGTGTTTGTTTTAAATACAACAGCTGTTACAAGCATTAAAATCTTTAGATTTAGTATTTAAACTAAACATGAGGTTTGCACCAACCTTTAAAGCATGACCACTTTGTTTGTTTGGCATTTACTGCAAAAGGCAACCTTCCTGTCCCCTTCTTTCTTTCTTAAACAACCATATACACCCATTTATCAAATTTGCCTTTTCAAAACAAATTCAATACTTCCTAAATTGTTTCCTAAATTTCTCATAATGATAATCATCTGTAGCTCTTTCACCCTTAGCTTTTTTAACTATTTTATCCACACTTTCATCGATAGATGTAACAACTTTTGCTTCATTCTTGACATTTTCTTCCTTTCCAACTTTCCGTTTCTTACCATTACCATATTCTAGATTAAAGCGATTATGTTGTACAAAATTTACTGCCATATTGGTTGGTACAAATTGAGATGGCCCATCTTTTTTATTCTGTTGTTCCCAGAGTAATTTCATTTTGGCCTCCTCTGTTGCTTCTATATTTTTGATTTTTGCTTCAATACCAAGATCAACTTCCGGGATTCCACTCAGCATTTGATTAGACAACATTTCTTCTGACTTATGTGTTGAGGATACTCTCAAGTGATCTGGAAGAGACAGCAATGCTGCCTCCTCCGGTGATAAATATGTAAGTGTGTCATTATCATCCAATTCCTTTTTATTTTGATCCTTGCCCTCTGCAAGAAAAATTATCATGTTTAAAAATGTATTATATTAGTTACTTTTCAGTCACTCAAAAGTAATGAAGTTAATAATTAAAAGCATAGTTAAGGAATATCTCCTAAAAATGTATAATACAAAATGTACAATTATATGAACTTGCAAAATCCATACTAATATTACAAATGCGAAAGTAACTGTCTGTCTTTCCAGCACGCTAAAACTACTGAACCAATTAAAACTAAATTTGTTACAAAGATAGTCTAAAGCCTGGGGAAGGACATAAGTCACTTTTTTTTTAAATCAACCCCCAAAAGGTTGCACGAGGGCTTGAAACTTTTTCTAATTTTACACTTTTACGGCCAAGCCACTGAACCAATTGTAATGAAATTTAGTACACAGGTGTTTTAGAGTCTGAGATAAAACATAGGCTACTTTTAAACTGGAGAAAAGGGTTATAAGTGGGGAGGGGAGTAAAAGTTTATATGAAAGTCTTCATGTACGGAGTCGGGGGGAACAGCTACTATATTATAATTTTCTAATCTAAACACATATATTTGTTAGACGCAATATGCATATTTTTTGTTAATAAAAACTTAAATTAAGCTTATAATGGATGCTACCAATACACATAATCTAAACTGAGGATAGGTATGATAGGTACAGCATGAACGAAGTCACATTGAGTCATCTAGTCTTTTTTAAATAAATTTTTAATAGTTATTTCAATTAGGAAAGTTCAGAAAAGCCTTCCTGCTTGAATGTAAAAAGATTAATATACTTGTCTTAAATTAAAAATTCCGGAATTCATACAAAAATTTAACACTTGATAAAAATCATAACACACATCATGGTGTTTTTTCATTATGTTAATTTTATACACCAACCACTCATACCAAAAATAGATTTGTTGGTTATAAGACACTTTTTTATCTTAATTCTTTACTTTGTCCCCCAAATCTATATAAACCTCCTTCTTCAAGCTCTGCGAGTGTTCATGGGCGGCGATGACCACTTACCATCAGATGGCTCGCCTGCTCGTTTGCCCCTTATGTTATAAAAAAAATATTATAACAAAATAATAAAATGATAGCCATACCTTTTCGTTTCGCTAACTGCTCTTCTATATACTTCATCATTTCTTCATCTTCATCACGTTTATTCGTTTCAGCAGAAAACTGTGTTCCAATTCCTGTATCATAAGCGTCGTCAACCTGTTTTATTTTGCCTCCTTTTAATGCTTGCATATTAAGCAAACCACCAGATTTAACTTTAAAAGGGTCTTTGCACGTAATTTCATCTTCTAATGTTGTTTTTTGTCCCGTGGCAAGAGCGATTACACTCACTCCATTCGGTCTTTCTCGAAGTCTTTGCAATTCCTTTGCCTCCTCCAACTTTGACAGTATTTGCTGTTCATCTTCCTCGTCATCGTCGTCATCTTTAATTCTTTGTCGTAAATTCTTTTTCTTTTTCGGTTTAAACTTTATTTCCTCAACATGTGAAGATTCGCTATCGTCCATTTCGAAGTAAATGAAATATAGAATATGGATTGTAGAATTGTTTTGAGAATATTAATTATATGGTTATAAAGTTATAAACTGCATGTGCATAACAAATAAAAAGTACTACGTTTGTAACGTAGGTATAAGCGTGGTGATAGTGAATGGTGATTACGATTTAAGATTAACGTAAACGGCAAAGAGAATGTAATCACTACATACGTTTTAAAACGGTAAAACTCTCTTTGACAGCCATAATGCTATAATAGTATTATTATTGAAAAACTTGTAATGTTACCATATAAGTTATACACCTACTCAAATTCGTTTAGCTTAGAAACTTTTAACACATATTATTCTTTAATAGAATTATTTATATTATTCACTAATATACAAACTTTAAAATACACACAATCTTTAAATAATAAGAAATAATTTTATAAAAAAAAATATGTACTCCATCTCGTAGCAAACATTCAACATGCTTCTTCAGATAAGAATAAAATAGAGATTTGTTAACATAAAAGTTAATACAATACAATATATTATTTCATTTTATGTCTATGTTTAAAACATTATCTTATGCATTCTTCGATAAATTCACTATCACACACAAAAATATTTTTTCCATTCGAACCATTAGTATAGGAGATTAGCTCATTTAAGCCAACGAACAATTCTTCCGCTTTACATTCCTAATTTTTCAATCAGAGTGTCAAGTTAAAGAAAAACATTTGATAATTTTCTGGCACTGCACATGTAATTGCATGTGTTAGAATAGTATTTAATATACTACATTTGATAGAGCTTTAATACATTTTTCATATTATGTTTCCTTACCATGCTGAACTATTTATTAAAGCTCTATTATATTAATACTATTCTAACACACGCATCGACCTTTCGGTCGATACTAAGAAATGCTTTCGCATTTCGTAGTATTTTTGAGAGTTATCGATATATGAACGATGAAAGATGTAGTTAAAATATTCAACGTTATGCATTATTCCGCATTATACGAAATAATGCTATAACTGAAAAACTAGTGGTTAGTTAAGTACTCAGTTGTCAAATGTCACATTGACACATATCAGTATTCAGTGTCACAAAATTCAAATGTCAATTACGGACTACGGTTTACATTTTGCAAAACACATTAAAGTATAAACCGTAGAAATTTAAAATATTGTATTTTAAATATTAATTTTTACTTAGCAGGAAATGTAGTTATGTATCTACATATTATTTTTTGTACAGTATATTTATACACCAAATAAAGAAAGATGTGAGGAAGACTTACCTATATAAAATGCATTTACATATTACCCGCCTGATAAGAAATTTTTGATATGCAATTGAACTTTAGCCTTTCGTACGGATAAACCTTTTAATAAGTAACAACCGCATACGCCTTAAGTTCTTGAGTGTAAGCAGACGTGATCATGGCAAATATAATTCTATTGCAATCACCTCCACCAAGGTTGGAAGATGTGCAAAAGAAGATTTTCAGTGAAGGCGCAAAACTCTTTTTAACGAAGTTGCACCGAGAATTTGACTCTAAAATAGATAATTTATTTAAAAACAGAATACATCGTCATATTAAATTACAAACAACATATGATTTGAGTTTTAAATTTTCTCAAGAAAGGGAGGATAAATCGTGGAATATTTCACCGCTTCCTTCTCGGCTGCAGTATGTATTGTGTGCGGTTGTCATGTGGGGTCAGTGCTTCTCATAAATGGTATCATTTTGTCAGTCCCATTTTTAATGGCTTTTAAAAATACAAATAGAAGCTTTTCTATTAGTATTCTCTTAAAAAAATACCCATTTAAGGAATCGACATTTAGACCTCGGTGATGTCTCCGCTTCTAATACAGCACATTTCGTAAGTGCACTCAACAGTGATGTACAAGGCATACAAGTCGACTTTGATGATGGACATTGTCCAACTTGGAAAAACCAATTAATTGCATTCCAAAATATACATTTAGTTGTCAATGGAAAACTTCAAGGGGCGCCAATAAGTATAACTACATGCCCTATACTTATGTTGAGACCTAGAGCTTGGAATATTATAGATCATGATATTTTGGTAAGTAAATTTATTAAAAACTAACTAAAATATTAAAAAGATGTAATCATTAATCAACAAAAATAATATTGGAGTTTCAAATACTTGTTTCATATAATATAGTAAATAATAATTTACCATTCCTTAAAATTGATCTTTCAAGCTTTTCTTTATATATGACAATATATTTTGTTTATGTACTCATATAGATAGACGGTAGAGAATCAAGTGGGGCTCTTGTAGATTTTGGTATTCTAATGTACCATAATGCACTTAAATTACACGAAGCTAACAGTGGACCTTACTTCTATTTATCAAAGTTAGAAGGATCATCTGAAGCTAGGCTTTGGAACGACATATTTGTATGGACTCAAAATGAATTAGGTCTGCCTCAAGGAACAATAAAAGCCTGTGTTTTGATTGAAAATATTATATCCACATTTGAGATGGACGAAATTTTGTATGAATTAAAAGATCATTCTTTAGGTCTGAATTGTGGTATATGGGATTATTGCGCATCTATAATTTCCAAGTTTGGTAAGTTTTTGGGCAAACATACCTTTATTTTTATTTTTAGTGACTGTCCCAGGCCCCTCCCTAAACTAACTATGAACCTTGTGTTGAAAAAGGCACATTAGTTTACCATAAATAAAAAAGGTATCACAATCAACTTAGTTAACTAGTGATCTGGTTTCATCAAATTCTGAAACCTAGACCTCCTTAAAAAATTATAATCAAAGATATTTTTCTAGGCAATAGAAGGGAATTCTTACTGCCAGATAGAAACAAGTATGTGAACATGGAGAAAAGGTTTTTAAAAAGCTATATGGAGCTAGTTATAAATACATGTCACAGCCGTGGGGCACCGGCTACTGGCGGTATGGCCGCTGCAATGCTCAAACCTGGGTCACAAGATGATAATAATTCGTAAGTTACTTCTATATTTATTCAACTTAAATAATATGTATTGTGAACTGTTGCGATCAATGCTATCTCTCATACTGAGCAACAAAAATAGAATAAATGTATGAAAGTCCACGTGGACGGAGTAGTAGCTAGTATGAAATAAACTTTAAAATTTGTTATATTCAGGACTAAAGCAATAATAAACAAAGTTTTGGAATCAAAATTGAAGGAAATCGAATTGGGAATAGATGGCTTCATGATCTATGATTCTCGCATAGTACCGCATGTAAATGAGGTGAGTTATACAATATTGTTGACACAAATTTTATATTTTTCTAGTGTTTTGTATCTATGTGGGAAACATACAAGACAATTTTTTATAATTTTTTTGTCTGTAGATAGTTTATGTAACCATGTACAAAGTGAAGTGCAAATGATTCGATCCTGACGCAATTATTTTTTTATATATATTTATAAAGTACAATGGCTATAAACAAGTACATATTTCCTGTACAACAAGTAAGCGCTCACTCATAGTGGTAAGGCCCTGTTAATTATATCTTCAGTATTATGTTGGGTGAACTAAGAAAACAGTTGTCATTTTATTTAATAAAAGACTTAACGAAAATTATAATTTAAATTGTAATCCAGCATTTTTATCATTTATTGATCAAATAGAAGAAATAATATCTTTAATATTATGTTCGTGAAGATACGTTAAGATTACGGTGTACGAGGAAAATACTATCTTATTTTTATAGTCGCGTGGAATATAGAGTTTTATATGTGTACGATTTAAAAGTTTGTGTGTAATGTGTGTTTGTTACGCTTCCACGTTTAAACTATTGATCTGATGTTAATTAAATTTCTTAAGGAATGTCTAGAGCTTGTATAGCGAAGCCAAGAAATATAGTAACACTTTAAATCTCATGGTATTACAAAACAGTTATTAGGCAGTATGTATACTTATCACTGGTACTACAAGTATTTCCAGCCAGGAACTTTTAAGTTGATTTTTAAAAGGGTATGAAATATGGAAATGTACATGATAACAATAAAAACAACAGTATATATACACAAAAATGGTTTTCGTCTAGCATGGTCTACGGGCTCTTTTATGTATACGTTAATATCAATGATATTATAGTTAATAGATATCTACAATTCAACCGAAAAGTGTTCCGCATAGCAGCGGCAGTACATATACAAGTCAAAACGATAGAAAGAGATAAATGAAATAAAACCAACAAGAAAAAAAACTATCTTTTTTTGTCAGTTTCAAATGCACCGGCAACTAATCATCTAAAGGTAAGACGTCTTAATTAGGATGTTTTTGCGTCTTCAAAATTTTGCGTTTATAACATAACTATTTACTATAATATCATTCGTTAATAGGCTCTTTAAAAACGTATTATCACGATGCTTAACGTTTTATGCTATTTTATTATAAAACAGTGTACTTTCTTTGATCTCTTGATGAAACAAGATTTTAATTGAAACAATTTTTATACAAATAGAACTTTTTATCCTATAAACAATGTTTTGAAGAGTTTGAAGTATAAATTTTAATTCGTCGTAGACAAAGAAACATTTATTTGTTACTTTTGTCCTTTGTTGGATCTGTTTCGGTTTCGAATAGAAAAATAATCAAAATATAAAAATCCCAAACTATGTAGTTTCATGCAATAGTAACCACGGGGCGCCAGCTATCAAAATAATGCACTAGGTACTAAAGTTGAATAATTTCCATAAACATTATATACTTGTATGTACTAATTTAAAAACATTATATACTTGTTATTTGTTAATGGCTCTAAGAGCAGATTCATTGAACATTCCACTCATATTGTAGGTATCCAATAATTACGCATCAAGTATCAACTTTTCAATTAATTCTTTGTTATACCTATAAATGCGTATAATATAAATCGAAGGCTGTAGAACAATTAGTTTTTTACTTAAAATGCGGATGCCTTACATAATTATTTTGTAGGTTTTTGTAAAAACTGAAATAATAGCGAAAAAACAAGGTCGCCGTCTGATAGAAAAATTCTAGATCTCAGATCTTATTTAAATCTTAATGAATACTTTCGGTCATATCTATACTTTAGTATTTCTTTAACCTTTTTAAATTTCATATAATGATTAATTAAAATTAATTACTTATTTTTCAGTTACTATCAAATAGAAAAAATGCCGAAATCCACTAAAAAAAGGACATATGACCTTCTGGGATTTACCTTTGACTTTTTAGCTTTATAGCTTTAGTTTTTTAGCTTATGTTCAAATAAGAACGAATTGTTTTAGCTATGGAAGAAAAGCAGTACCACACCAAATCAAATCCATAGAATTCTAAATATCAACGTGACGTCACAAGATCTGTTGTCCATACCCTCAGGGGGTGTGACCTCTCAGGGTCTCAAACATAATGTAGCTGTTTCGATATTATTCATCTATCACTGGTTGGCGGGAATCGGACATTTCTTCTATAGCGGCAACGTTGAAGATTCAGCTACGGCCGAAATTTCTAGATGGCAAATTTGGCAGTGGATACGGTTTGCTGTAAGTTTTTTTATGATACTTGTAGACTTCAAACAGATTGATTTTTTTGCTAACGATTAAAACATAGGTAGGCACCTACTCTTCATTTTTTATTTGAAATGCAAGTTGCGGCTTGTCTTTTAATTTTTAATAACAACTATTTAGTTTTAAATATTTTTTATGTAGTTTTTTTTATTATCTATACTTCTATACTAATATTATAAAGAGGAAAACTTTGTTTGTTTGTTTGTTTGTTTGTTTGGTTGTAATGAATAGGCTCAAAAACTACTGGACCGATTTCAAAAATTCTTTCACTATTCGAAAGCTACATTATCCACGAGTAACATAGACAAAATTTTATTTTGGAAATAAATAGAGTTCCGTAATATATTTGGGTTTTTCGGACACAAGGTGTAAAAAATCAACCAGAAAAGTTACTTATTTTGCGTACGCTGCCTAAACTATAAAAGATAGAACTATGAAATGTTCTAATTAGTTGTAGATCTTATAAATATCTACAAAAAACTCCGCGACACACTATACCTATCTATGTCGAGTGAGGCACAACAACCATTTTTTAAATCAAAAATCTTGAATTTTTTTGGACTACTTTTTAACGCATTTATTTTACTCATTCTATTAATCCTTATCAAAATAATTTATTTCATCATTAAGTACAGTTAAAGTAGATGATATTTGGTCTTTGAATGATTAAAATTGGATGTTTAGTGTCGAAGTTATGGCGAAATTAAAATATCACGATTTCTGCTGCACGGCCCGTTGCGAAGTGAGCGTCACCAAGGCGGGGGTGCGCGTGCGGGAGGGGAGTTTAGATCTATGAGTATAATATAATTAATATACTATATGCGTAAGCTCTGATATCGCGTAATATAAAAGTGTTCCTATTATGTAACCGTTGTAATACTCTAAAATACCCGTGCTGAGCCGGGGCGGGCTGCTAGTGTAGTATATAATTGGCAAATTAGATTTAATAAATCAATTATTAAAAACTGAAACAAACAAAAGAACAGTGGAGGTTATATGCTTGGTATTACATTGTATTATAAGAAGGAAAAATTTTCAGGTGCCCTTGGAGGACGATCCAAAACAAATAGTAACAGCGAAATTAGTAGAAAAAACTGCGTCGAATTTCGCAACTCACGCGCACAAAAACCTATGTCGGTCTAATGCTGAACGTAAAAGACTCACTGCAGCTAGATATATGTGCATGGAGTTATTTCTTAGTAGAAATCCTCCCGAATTTATAACTAGCTATCTGAATGATAATCACAAATTCAGGACGTTGCATAATAAGTCCTTGTTGAGCAATCTTTAGTTAAACATGTGTTTAGTTAAGATATGCTTAGAACAGTGATTCTCAACAACTGACGCCACGCCACCACGCCACCACGCCACCACGCCAAATTTTGAAAATATGTTGTAAGTCAGTTTATTTCGTAAATTATATTTTTTGTTAAAAACTATTTATGCAGTATGTTGTAATAACTAAATAATCTTTTCTTTGTGTGCCGCAAAATTTTGACATCGTCAAATATGTGCCGCTACAAAAAAAGGTAGAGAATCACTGGCTTAGAGGAACACCGGGGGAATTAAAAAAATAATAATAAAGCAATAAAAGGGTTGTTAATATAGCATTGTTATATATTTTGTGAGTTTAAAAAATCACATCTATTTAAAAAAAAAAGTTAAATTATATTTAAATTGTTACTTTTATACTATTGTTAAAAAAACCTTCGTTAAAAATGTATTAAATGTAAATCGTTATACTTGTCGTTTATATATTTGTAGTTTTTCTAGTTTTTCAATAACAGAGCATAGTGCGACATTTTAATCAATGTCAATTGAAAGAAAACTATTTGTTAATTTTCTTGAACTGCATATGTAATTACATATATATGCAGTGCAATTGCACGCATTGAGTGAAAACACTACTTTAATACTTTAGAGAGTTCTCGATATATGAATGAAGTAATATGTAGTTAATACATTCAACGTTAAGCACTATTCCGCATAATGTGGAATACTGAATAATGCTATAATTGAAAAACTAGGTATGTATGTCGTCATACCTCAATTTATGGCTGAAATATGCACCAAAGATTATAACACGATTTAGTTTTTAAGTTAATGTTTCCTATTTTGCCTATATAAAAAGTATTGTTATTTACAAAAAGAGAAGGGTTATTAAATAAATAAAACACAGAAAATCGTCTTTCATTGGAATATATTTATCTCAAAAATATTTAAACATTTCCCAATTAATTCAAACATGACGTGAACACAGCGAAAGCTTGGTGATAAATAGGTTATTAAAGATATTGTATAAAATATGTATGTTTATTTTTCTAAATTACAAATGCAGAGTAATACAATAAAATTTGCAAGATAAGAATATATTGAAGTCAATCCTTAACAATGGTATTAAATAAATCTTAAAATTTCAATATTAATAGTGATTACATTTAAAAATCAATATAAGATTTCAGTTATTCAAAAGATTAATCATAAACCAAAAAATATGGACTGCGTTTTGCTACAACAATAAGTGCTTGTTTAAAACTTCGAATTATAACATTATTATCAAATAATAAAGCTTTTCATAACAAATGTTATATTGTCTTATTAATATTTATAAAAATAATAATGAGCATTGATTTGTGCATACAGAGCACTAGAAAGATAGACTTAAGAGGATTAGTGATTAAAATTGTGCCTGAAACAAGTTAATGGAAAATTTTGGATCACATTATTGTATCATATAAACATGCAATATTTGCAAATAGTCAAAGTCTTCGATAAAAAAATCCGAATTTGGTATATAATCATATTTTAGGTTATCATACTAAAAATCTTAAGTAAATTTATAAGTTACTTTAAATCGTAAAAAGAATAAAATAAAATATTTTGTACTTAGGAAAATAAACTCAATACTTTCCACATAAGTGTTGAGTATACATTTACATATATTTTCTTAAAATCAAATGAAAAACAAACTTAACAATTTCACTTAAGAGTTTGGTAAACAGTTTAGAAAAAAAACTATGGCTAACTATAGAAAATATTCGATTAAAGTGTCCCATTCCACTATAATATACTCCATAGGATAATCATACCACTGTCTTCCTCGAAAACATTACTTGTATTACAATTAATTAAAGATAATATAATAAAACTTTATTAATTTTAAGAGTCTTGGTTTAACAATGCTAAGAAACTGAACATCTTGAGTTTGGTTCACCACCAACCCTTTGTCGGAGACCTCTCATAGGGTCATTACTAACGCTTGATCCTTCATCTTGTAATGATAATGCTAAAGCATGTGCTAATGCTTCGTCCTCAGTCTGAAAAGAAAATTTATTTATTCTGCATCATATGTACAAAGAAAATAAATCAGGTGGCTCTGTGCCGGGGCACACAGCCATTGGTTTTAACATGTAACGTATATGTTAGCGATTTTAAAGTAAAAGATTGAAATGAAAACAAGATTGACGGTTTTAACAGCGAGCTCACTATAAAAGTGAAACATTCACACTAATATTTTTTTAATTATTAAGGTACGATGATATATCTTTTCGTTACGGTCCGCTTTTGAAACCTGGTACCCGTATGTTTCGTCGCAATTTTAAAGACTTTTCACGTAAAAAACACAAATATCTAAAATTATAAGAAACTATGCACACGAAATTGGCGGCTTTATCACTAATACCAATGATTGCATTATTACATATTTACATATGTAATGTTGAAAAGATTGTTTGTTAAGAAGGGCAAAGTTGCATCAGATGGTAGACTTTAAAAATTTAACTTTAAAGTTTACATTCTAGATGAGTGCTTTTATTTTTTTTAATACAATTTAAAACTACCTGATAGTGAGTGCATAGGCAAAACCGCTATATCTGTTCAAATAGATAATTTACCTATATCAACCTCAATGACTTAGGGGGCGTCCATAAATTACGTGAGGTGTTTTCTTTAATTTTCGGCAATGGTGAGATGTCGTGAGATTTTATT
>JADANM010005043.1:4382435-4400770 GCA_026213755.1 Eurema hecabe | reverse complement strand
CCCCCCCCCCCAACCCCGAATCTCACGTGAGATTTTTCAAGATGTAAGTTTTATACGTAAACGCGTTGGATTTTTATTGTAAAAAGAAAAAAACAATTTACCCTCCTTAAACACCTCACGTAATTTATGGACGCCCCCTTAATAATAAGGTCATTAATTTGTAGATCATTATCGATTATTAACTATTGTATAGTATAAATTAAATAGTCGTAGTATTTTATATAGTTGTCATTTACACTTTACAGTGCATATAGTATACAGCATGTATCTAATATTAAGATTTAAATAAAAAAAAATATTTCCAATATATTCTTAAACACTTACCATATTTCCTTGTATATCTGCTGTGGTAACTCCTGACGGAATTTGTCGAACATTCACCATTTTATTTTCATTAGCTTTCATACGGGCCATAGCGGCTTCACTGTAATTAATAAAATTAAGTATTCCTCTGTAAGTCTTGTGTCATATTAAAATATATTCAAAATTATGAGTTTGGTACAGGAGGGTCAATGTTTGGCTATGTTATTGGAAACACATGTTGCTGTTTGCCACAACCAAAACCTCAAAATTATTTTATCTAAACACAACTAGACATTGGCAAAATTTTGGTATCGCAACACTGCTATTTTACCAAGAAGAAGTTTAATACACAAATTGAATACAAGCTAGACTAAAAAACATTTATATTAGTAACTAAGCATGATCCACATTTTCACACTTGTGAACTGATACTGTCTTTTTTCAACTTTAAATTTGAAATGTTCCGTCATTGGTTGTTCAGGTAAACATTTACAATAAGAAGACGAATTGGTTGACTAGTCCTTAAACACATTTATATATTTTTAATATATTATGACATGCATTTTTAATAATATGGGTGTAAGAGTGTATCAATGACGTCTTTTTGGGCTATGAAACAATTAAATATAAACTTACGCAGCTTTCCGTCTCTTAGCAGCGAATTTGCCTTCACATGCATGATCAGCAGCATGCCGGTGCCGTAAACAATAATTTAAGGAGCATTCACCACACACAAGTGGTACCATTTCTTTCGTTTTACAGCCTTTGTATGAACATCTATTTGTGAACACCTGTAAATGAGTATATATCTATTAAGATTAATATAAATAACAATAATAAGTTAATTATATTTTTAAACTTGTAAACTTGTAAATAAATAATAAAAAATAAAAAAATAAAAAAAAAAATAAATAAGATGAGTCATTGAATATATTTGAAAGTGATGACTCATACCTAGACTATACCAGCTATTTCAAAATAAAAACACCTGAATTAATTATTCATTCATTGAAACAGTTGTTATAAATGTAATTGAAGCAGTTCAACACACTAAAAGATATGTTATTAATTGTTAGCTTTTTGTTTAAAAGAAAACTACTATCAATTACTAAAATTGATTATACTTATACATCAAAATATTCTTTCTAGAAACTTCTATGTGGAATAATATTTACCTTGTTTCTTCTTTCTCTTGCTGGGTCTGAAGTGCATTGGTTATCAATGTGTGCTCCAACAGCTACGTCTGGAGGCTCACCTCTTTTACCCGGTACAGGGGCTCCACATAGGGGACATTCAGGAACTTGAACATCCCGAGCATTTGGAGCCGGACAATCGTGCTTTACATACGCAAAGTGATCCGAACTGTAAATATAGAAAAAAAAAAGATTAAAATTATGACTATGTGCCTTTTCTTACGTAAATTAACTGAACAACTTGTAAATAAAATAAAGAAAGTATTTAATAGTGGGCGTTGTATTGACAAATTTTCAGTTCGAAATCCATATGAATTGAATTTTATTATAAAAATCGTTAACTTACCAAAATACTTCTCGACATGCGTCACATTTCATAGGGAGAAAGTCTGAAATTTGATTACAATGAAGATATTATTATTTGCTCATTTATATTTAATTCATAAATTATTAGTTTCTTTGTTATAAAAACTTACCGAGCTTGTTACAAGATTTGAAGCAGCAATTTTTACCAATGTGAGGAAACTCCATTTCTTTTAATTGTTATTTTACGTCTCTTGAACAGCAAATTAACGTCCAAGGTCCGAAATGACGAAATTTCTTGCGAATACCGTTTAAATAGGAGAACAATTCGTGACTCTTGCAACATGAAATAACATTTTTCGAAAATAAATACCTACGTCAAAGCTCTAATGTCATGATAACGTTTCGTAGACAACTGGAACCATAGACTGTCAAAAATTAGTAGGTACATAGTTATTTTACCACACTGAAATAAATAATTATAAATACATAAGCCCAAATACCATGACACGCATATCAAAAAATTCAAATATATTATATATTATTTCTTACTTAAAGATAATATATTTTATGATTTTTACTGAAAAAATCTTTAACATGATAAAAATATGGTATCGTCAGTTTTTAAACGTATTGAAATGACCTCTAAGTGACAGCTACATCAAAGCAATGTTTTTCGACACCGACAAGCGACAATCACTTTATGTCACTATTAAACAGCTTCTGGGGTTGGTTTAAAAAAATAATTGTTTTTAAAAGAATTTAAATAAGTGATCCTTAAGTGGATCACTAAATAAACTGGGTTTTATTGAAACGATTATAGAAAAAATGAGTAAGCTAATTCCTTCAGCTGCTAAGCTTTTAACTGGCACTTCGTTAACGGTAGGTTAAAAAAAATCCAATATATTTTTAGTGTCCATATGTTATGAATGCTCTAAACTTTTTATTATTACATTTACATTTTAGAAAACGGCCGCCCCAGCTCTGGTGACTTCAAAACCTAATTATAGTACCAAATCTGAATCGACGTTCGAAATTAAGGTACCGAAACATTAACTATTATTTAAAATTGTTACGTTTCTAATTTTATAAGTTAATATTTTATTCTATTGCCATTAAGCCCTTTTAACGATGTACTTAGAAATAATTGTAATTATTTATTTGTTTAGATTCTCGTAATTATGTAACATAACCTTCAAAATGTCAAATTGATAATGTTTTTCTTTGTGTCTTTTATCCGGTGTTTTGATAAATTTTCATGGCCAACATAAATTGAATGAAAAATTGCCCTACAGATTACAATTTTAAACAGTTCTAGCGTAAAAACTTTTTTTTAACATTTTTTTTCTAGAACTTTTGTAATAATCGTAATATTTTGCGTGTATATTTTTAGCCTTATAAACTCCACAAATTGGATAAAGGGCCAGCAACTTCAGCAACCCTAACAGCAGAAGATGCAGTCAAATTATACGAACAATTGGCTGTTCTCCGCAGGATTGAAACTGCATCAGGAAATTTGTACAAGGAAAAAATTATCCGTGGCTTCTGTCATTTATATTCAGGTAAGAAATAAATGATTTAAAAGTTTATACAGGAGCTATTAAAACTTTGTTACAAACCAACATTTGAGATAGCTAAAGATAGGTGTTGTAAAATAAATTAAAAATTTAATGATACATTTTTATCTTTTCATGTGACAAAATCTTGTTACTAATAATGTATATATATAAAATTGAAGAGATTTTCTTATTAGATAATGTTTAACTGCAATTTATAATATTATTTTATTTTTTGAATATAAACATGCATAATTTTAAATGCATTTCAAGTTGTATTTGGTTATTATTATAGTAATCAAGATATTATTTAACAGCCTTAATACAAAAATATACTATATATACGATATATCTTTGATCTTTGAAGTGATTTGAGTACCAAAAAACTTAAAGAAAAGCTATTGTTCCATGCCAAATTTCAGACCAACCTTGTTTAGTTGTTCTTGCATTAAAGATACAAACACACTAAAACATCTATGCTTATTTAAAAACTTTTGTATTCATTATATTTGTAAGGATATAGCATAGATATTTCATACATAAATAGTGTTGTTGTAAAATTGTATATTTGAAAACTTTCCATTGCTTATTGTTCAGCATTGAAGACCTACTATTATCTTAATTTAACATGATAATAATAATACTAATGTTAAAGAAACTAATATAATACCTAATAGAAACAAATGTAATTTTAATTGTGGGCTTTTTAAAGGATTTTAATACATGATGTTGGCATGATTTATATTGTTGAGTTGCAAGTATTCTTACCATCTTATTTGACGTCTCCGTTGTGTGTGCCCATATTTTGGATACCAGCGTTGACAACAAACATCTATTCATCGAATACAAAAAATGCCATTTAAAAATATTAATGACATATTTTAGCAAAGATTATGAATAGAGGTATGTTCATCCATGATCATCATATTTTTGTTCAGGACAAGAAGCCGTAGCAGTTGGTATGCGTGCAGCAATGCGTGATGTGGACACAGTTATAACAGCCTACCGATGCCACGGTTGGACACACTTAATGGGAGTTAGTGTTCTCGGTGTGCTGTCCGAACTGACTGGACGTAGGACTGGCTGCTCTAGAGGCAAGGGAGGGTCTATGCACTTGTATGGAAAGAACTTCTATGGTGGCAACGGTATTGTCGGTGCTCAGGTTAGTAGAATGTTATTGTATGTTTTCGAAATCAGTTACCAAAATAGAGATATAGCCCTTTTAATATAAAAAAAGCATGTTTTAGACAAAAATATGATAAATATTAAATAAATTACTTCTGTTAGGTGCCACTAGGAACTGGTCTAGTGTGTTAAGGCCGCCGATAACATTTATTTAAATGTATTTAAATGCCGTTATTTAAATGTAATAAAGGGATGATATATAAATAAATAATACCTGGTAGGTGCCGCTAGGTGCCGGGCTAGCGTTCGCGCACAAGTACCGCGGCGACGGCGGCGTCACATTCGCTCTGTACGGCGACGGCGCCGCCAACCAGGGCCAGCTGTTTGAAGCGTACAATATGGCGAAGCTGTGGGACCTGCCTTGTGTGTTCGTTTGCGAGAATAATGGATATGGTGAGCTGTGATTTTATTGTTGTGGAGATTTAGATTTATTATTGTAGCGATCGCTACTAATACGCTGAGTTCTTAATCGCCCTTATGATATTTATTCGAGATTACTACGAGCATATATACAATTTCTCGACATAAAACCACTGGCTAGTGGTTTGACTGGTCGAAAATTCTCCCTTTTGTTCAAGGAAAGCTAACACCCCCTGTTCCTCCACATTATTGCCAGTACTTAAGTCACTAAATTGACGGTTAGTTAAAACATTTAAAGTAATTTACAAAAAAAATACACCAATTCAATCCACTAAATATTTTAGTGTTAATAAATTAGTTAGAATTTCATTTACAATTGGCACACAAAAAGCAAATAGCATGAACCTACTGTAAACTTCTGTATAACTTTAATTCATTTTTGTTAAACGAACCTTAGGCCCCACGTGACAGGCTGTGCCTAGTGTGGAGTCCAATGTCTATGTATTACCTGTTAATCTATATTTTTCTATGTAACTGATCAAATTCTTTATTTTTATTTAATCAGGGGGCACGGCAGTGCCCCCACCAAGTCGAGCAAAAAAGCGGCACGGCCGTACCATCCTTTTCTCGAAGCAACTCAGGCCATTTTCGACCCCCTGTAACTTCGTTGTGGATAAAACTAGAAAGCTGAATTTTCATTAACCATGCAGGCATTATAAGTACACGCTATATTTAAAATTTCATTCAATTTGAAATTTGACTTGGCCATCGCACATAATAATTAAATGAACACGTATTTTCATGCGATGGCCGAGTTAATATATTTATATAAAACATTAAATTTTTTTAATATTGATATGCGTCACTATAAAATCCTCTTAATTATTACCCAACAAGTTAATGCTTCGAGTACGAATATTACAGACACAATTGATTTTTAATTGTTATGCACCACGATCGTGGTCTTAGGGACTTGACGTGTTAAGACGAGAAAGTCGCTAAAGTAGAGACTGAATAAATTAATAACCGACTTGGTATTACATGGATCTCACAACTTTTTACCGTAGAATAATTGAGTTGGGAGACTTGGTTTTTTTGACAAGTATTGTTTTTGATGGGATATACTTTTACGTTCGACTGTACACTCTACAGTCAAAGTCTTATATGCACGTGGTACAAAACATGTGTCCGATCCAGAAGGGTAATATTCTCTATCTAAAAACCTTTTCGAATAAAATAAAATAAAAAATCAACATCTAAAAATAACAATGCAATAAAGTTTTAAAGATTATGTTTCTAGTGAAAATTTTTAACAAATACAAGGAAATTCACTAACGCTGGCAACTCACGTACGGTTTGTAGACTCTACAGTACACAGACACACAGTGCTCTGCTAACAGTAGCTAGTTAGCAGAGCACGTGAACGCGAGACGGTGTTGCCATGTAAGTTTTGCAATTTTACTTAATTTTATTTTTTTATCGGGAAAATAAATTATGTTATTTTTTCAAAACTATAGCAAAATAAGGACCTACTACCGGTACATAGTAAGAGGTTTTCGGATCGGACATTTGTTGTGTTACACACTGTATATAATAATAATATATTTATATAATACTATTTATTTATTATTACCATAATATAACACACGCATGCGCAGGCATGGGCACGAGCGTGGACCGCTCGTCGGCGAGCACGGAGTACTTCTCGCGCGGCGACTACGTGCCCGGCGTGTGGGTGGACGGCATGGACGTGCTCGCCACGCGCGAGGCCACCCGCTACGCCATCGACTACTGCACCAGCGGGAAGGGTGAGATACATTCATTATCATTAATAGCATGCTCGATTATTGTTTTTGTAGCATTTTGTATGTATCATTTTCTTTTCTAGCATTTTGGAGATGTCATTTTATTTTCTAGCATGTGATATGATTATACTTTCTAGCATTTTATGTATAGGTCGCATTACGAATCTTTAGCGGTGAACGAAACCTGCGCAGAAGTCAAAAATAAGGTATAGAGGTAACGGTGCGGCGCGCGGGGCGCGTTATCGTCGGGTGCGCGAGCGTTGATTGGTTGTCCCAGTCGTGTTGTCTTTCTCACACCAATACGTTAATTACGAGCGCGATTCTACCGATGCGCAGCTAGTCTCGTCCAGTGCTAAACATAAATGACGCGACCTATACCGTGCTCGATTATTGTTTTTGTAGCATTTTGTATGTATACATATTTTCTTTTCTAGCATTATGTATCTATTTGTCTTTTCTAGTAATTTGAATCTATAATTTATTTTCTAGCATGTGATATGATTATACTTTCTAGCATTTTATGTAACTGCATATAATACTAAAAAGAATAATGGTTGTTTATAGCATCTGATAATAGTTTTTTTTCTCTCATATATGCTTTTCTAGCATTTCAGATTATTATTTATTGTAGCATTTAATACCGTTGTGCTTTCTAGCATTTAACATTGTTAAGTAACTTTTAAGTAGCATTTTTTCTGGCAGGTGACATTTTTTATAACATTTTAGATTATAATTATGTAATTTAGTAACAGTAGTTATTAAAATTAAATGAAAACGAAATTACTTATCCGATATCTAGGTATCATAACTAACGCTGGCGTTTCTCTTAAAATCAGGAGTACGTCCAACTCGTCTCCCTACTTCATCGCATAAAAAAAATAACATATTGTGTCTATAATCTTTGATTACCCTCACACAAGTTTTTTTAACGTAGCACTAGATGGCGTTGTGTCATGTTGTTGTCATAAATGTTTTTTTTTTTCAGGTCCCCTAGTAATGGAGATGGAAACGTACCGTTACTCCGGTCACTCCATGTCTGACCCTGGAACGTCGTACCGTACCCGCGATGAGGTCCAAGAAGTTAGACAGACGAGAGACCCTATCACATCGTTTAAGGAAAAACTGATATCCAGTGAATTGGTTACACCTGATCAGTTGAAAGTGAGTTGCTTAATACATTTAGTAAGAAAAGATCATTTAAAGTTGAATCACGATTAATTTTTAAATTCTTTATTACATGTATTAACATGTACGCAAGTAAATAGCGGCCTTATGGCTGGTATGGCTGGTATCCAGGCAACAACACGTAAAGGATAAATAAGAGAATAAAATATTTTTCGCGATTATTTACAAAAAAACATGGTAAAGCTTTAATCACTCTTTGTTCTAAGGATTTAGTTATTTTGTAATATAAATGGCAAATTTATGAACGTTTTAGAGAAATGTTTGCTAACGTACATTATCTAAATTGAAGTATATTAAAACTAAATATAAGTTTAGTCTATAAAATTAACTGGAATAAAATATATAGATATTGCAATCACTTATTCTTCAAATTATAAAAAAAAATCTGTTTTTCATGACCCCTTTTGATGCAAACATTACAAGTTTAAAAAAAAAATCGGATATCCCATAAACCGATTTTTTTCTAATTACTTCGTTTTTTTTTTTAACATTTGATTCAAATATTAAAAAAAACGATATATTTAAAACAGTTAAGCCCCTTTTATACATTTCCATCAACATATGAATGACAAAATAAAATTTCTCTTACAGGAAATCGACACAAAAGTCCGCAAAGAGGTAGATGAAGCGACAAAGCAAGCTAAATCCGAACCTGAAGTTGGCAATGAGGAGTTAGCTGGAGACATTTACTACAATAACCTGGAACCGGTTATCCGGGGGATATACCCGGGCGCTAACCTGCAACATGTGGAGGTTGTGCCCAGGAATTAAGGGAATTTAGGGGAGGAAGGAAAAAGGAGGTAAAGGAATCGAATAAATTAGAATGTTATTGAGACTTGATTATAGTATTGACCCAAACCTTTAATTTAATAATATTATTGATAAAGGTTTTCTGTTTTATTGATTGGATTTATTCGATTACTTTTCCTCAAACGAATTGAAATTTTAGAAAAAAATACGTATTGTCCCGCGTTTGGTTAAGCATCAATTGGATGATTTAATGATCCAATAAGATTTGAGACCTTGCTCTTTTAAAATGCTTTGTTTAGGAAATTCTGAAAGTAATTTACTCCACTTTTATACTTAAAGATATTACGTACTTTTCCGTTTAGTTTATAGTGCTAGAATAAAGCCATAAAAACGCATTAAATGCGTATTGATGTATTATTGATTAAAAGTGGTGTTCTTAACGCTGCAGTGGTAAATGTATAGGAAAAGGCTTAAATGATAATGAAACGTTCTAATATACAACTTCCATATCGTCACGTGATCCATATTTCTGTCCCTTTCTGTAATAGGTCAATGTATCTAGCGAGAAAGGGACGAATATAGATTTGTCATGCCTTGCTTTTTGCCGTTATTAAAAAGAAATTCAATGGAAAATGGGTTAGTATCTGTTGAAATGTATGTGATCTGTATAATGTATTACATTGTTAAAGGGTTTAGAGAAATGGGGTTGGCTCTAGTTTATTTTTATTTTATTGCACTGTTTTTCATATACATTATTCTATTTTTTTTCTTTAAGTATCAGCGGGATGAATCGTATCTTAATAAAAATAAATTTTATAAAAATGTTCAATTTTAAATATTTATGATGTTACCATCGATGTAGATAATTATTGTATGTAGTAGAAATCTTTTACACGCTAAATAAGTAAAGTATATTTTATTTGAGATTATCTTTGTTTTATTAGTATATTTGTTTTGTAGTTGTTTTATTTTAATGTGTTTATTTGTAATGTTAAACTGCCAATCCGTAAATATGAAACATATTGTACCATTTCGCACATTTTTAGTTTAACGCAACTGATTATTATTTATTAAAATAATATAGAATAAAAAGTTTTTTATTTAACAACCTTTAAGGCCCTTTACACTTTCGATTTGCTTATGTTATTTTCATTAAAAATGTATATATTTTTATAGATATAACATCATAATATAACGTCATTTTTAAGTGCATATGACTTGGATCTTGGCGCAGATTTTTAAAAAGTTATTGGATGTTTCACTGAATGCATCCTTCAAATTTTATTTTCTGTTTTAAATTTCAATATCTTCCAACTATCACATATAGGTTACATCAATAAAACAGAGAATACTTCACAATAAATATATTTTTTCTACAAATTAATCATTACATTATTCAAAAAACGGATTTATGTATAATATAAAAATATCTTTTTACAAATAGTGTTATTGAGCACGATTTAAACATTTTCCTAAGACTAGAAATGCTAATTACACGCATACAACTTTTAAAGCGAATTTATTACGAATAATTTATAGCTTTAAGCACATAAAGACACATTAATGAAAGGCACGTATGATTTAAGCAAAATACATAAACTAATCAGCCATATTTACTGTTGTTTCTCACACTACACGTAAAATAAAAAAAAAATTGACATTACATATTATATCAAGAACCTATTTTCTAATGGAAGAATTATTTGGGCGCGAAAAATCCACAATGTCATTATACCAATTTTGTATCTGTTTCTGAATTTATTATTTATTTATATGAAATATAAGCTTTCAAAAGTTTTGTAGGAATATATTTTATATGACGGATATTTTATTTATGTTTTAATAACAAAATTGACTAATTTAATCCCTTCTTATTTAAATTTTGGTGAACCTGTGGTTATTTTATACCCACATTAAATTTTAATTTATTCAAACCGAGTTGTGAAATCAAATTGTACATGCAACACTTGTGTTTTGAGATACCATTTTCATCTACACAACGTTTCAACATAGTGTTAAAAACAATACTATTCATTATTATACAAGTTAGGGTTGCCATTTGTACTAATTTTTGTAATAATTTGTATTATGTAGTAAAAATGTGTTTGTGCTCAAACTCATATGAAATAAACCAATAAAAAATACATATTATGCCTGAAACACTGATATTTTAATACTGATATAAATGATAATCATAGCTAAATGTTCATCAATGGCAACCCCATGATTTTTAAACTCTATTCTCTGTGGTCTATGAACCATCGGCAAGATTTTCCTCGCTCTCCTCAACGAACCCGCACTGGAGCTCGTACAATCTCGCGTAGATTCTCTTTAGGGCTATCAGCTCTTGGTGGGTGCCCATCTCGGCTACGACCCCGCGATCGATCACACAGATCATATCAGCGTTCTGTATTGTTGCAAGTCTATGGGCTATTATGAGACACGTTCGTCCTTCGCTCGCCCGGTCTAAAGCTTCTTGTACTACCTGAAAACGCAAGTCATGTTCAAGTTTTAAGCATTATACAGGTCGTTAAAATTTAATTTCAAAAATTTGGAGAGTGAATTAAGACAATGATTCTGAATATATATCTCTATATAAATTGAGTTTCAATGTCTATTTATTATTTTATATTTTTTGTGCCGTAATTTTTTTGATGAAGCCATGACACAGTTAAATAATATTATAGCAATGTATTTTAAACAACCCGTGGATCCTAACAGTGCGTAGGCTTTCATTGCTGGTCAGGAATAGGTATTAAACGTAAAATATCAAATAAAGTCATATGAACTAAGCTATGATAATTCATGCAATCATATATGATTTCAGGTATACCTTATGATTACCTTACCGATGGTATGGTGTACAGTTTTGAACCTTGTGCGTATTCAGACTCATTGTGTAATGCATCCTCCAAAATTTCGGTATCAAATGTTTTACACCCTGTATAATGGTATGAACATAATATGTATATAGGTCGCGGCACGGATGTTTAGCGTTGGACGAGAATAGCTGCGCATCGGTAGAATCGCGCTCGTAATTGACGTATTGGTGCGAGAAAGAGAACATGACTGGGGAATCAACGCTCGACCCGCTTGAACGCCCGACGATCACGCGCCCCGCGCGCCGCGAAGTCCCCTCGATACCTTATTTTTGACTTGTGCGCAGGTTTCGTTCAGCGCTAAAGATTCGTGCCGCCACTTATACCTTCTCGCTGTGCGTGTCGAGCGCGGAGGTGGCCTCGTCCAGCAGCAGCACGCGCGGGTTGCGCACGAGCGCGCGCGCGATGGCGATGCGCTGCTTTTGTCCGCCCGACAGCTGCGACGCGCGCGCCCCTATGCGCGTCTCGTAGCCCTGACAGCGACACATATATTATATTCAGGCTATAGCTTAGACTTATTCATAAAAATATGGTTGTTAACCGACTTCAAAAAATGGAGCAAGTTTCTCAATTCGAACGTTTATGTTTTTTAAAAATTGTAGAGTCGACTAGGGCGTTTATAAGTTTTTCAATAAGTATGTTATGTAAACACTACAATTTCAGTAGTTTGAAGTAGGTTTGCTAAGATACAATCGAGGGAAGTCCTCAACGATTTACAGCAGCTTTATTTTTCTAAAAAAATGACTGAGCTACATAACTTATACAAAATTGTAGTATTAAATCAGTAATTCTCCAAGATTTCGCTAACATATACCCCAAAAGAGAGTCAGGTGATTTTAGAAATATTTTATTTCGCAGACATACTAAATATGGATACTCACAGATGGTAAAGCAGCAATGAAAGTATGTACATTGGCCGCCTTCGCCGCGGTAACAATTTCTTCTATAGGCACTGCTCTCGTATTGTCTCCATACGCGATGTTCTCGGCGATGGTCCGGTCAAAAAGGACCGGCTCTTGGGAGACTATGCCGAGATTACCTCGCAGAGTTGACACTCGCATGTCGCTTACTATGCCGTAATCATCCAGATACTGAAATATATATCCCACGAAAACATTAAATGTAAAAAAATGCCAAGTCTCTTGATGCAGTCTTTCCATCGTAAAAAGTTTTGAGATCTCATAGAAGTCAAGTCCTATTCAAATTATTTTGTAGTTATAAATAAACATTTAGTAATTGTACAGTGTAAATTGTAGTTTTCTTTATATTACAATTATAGTGACTTGGCAATGAGCACAAATTAAAAGCTGCTTGCTGCCTGGAATTATGTGCAAACGTTACTGATGAGACCCCCAGATAGATAGAATTAATTTAGCTAATCTTAACATATACATAGATTTAATACTGGGCATTGAATGACGTAATTGTTATAAAGTACCTGACTCATATTTAGCTACTAATAAATAGGTCTTCTTAAAAAAATCCCGAGGCTGTTTTCAGCAGTTAGCATTAATACTCTAATTCCTTGCACGTCCTCCATTTTATAAGTATTAATAAGAATGTTGGTAACTGAAGTAAGTATACCACAGCACCTTCTACCTCAACTTTTGAGCAGCCAGCTTTGATCTCCTAATTCCTTGCGCCTCCTGCATTTATGAGTATTAACATGGATGTTGGTCACTGATGGCAACTTACCACGTCTGGTCCAGACTTTCAGCATCTAGCGCTATCTGTATTAACCTATGTGTTAGTAGCTCACCATAGCTCCATCATCAGGGTCATAGAGCCTAAGGCTCGGGCCTTTATATATACCTTAATATATACCTCATAGCACCCGACTTTCAGTATCTAACGATCCCTTGAGGCTTGCGCTTCTTCGAATTGATCAGTATTAATATCAGTATTAGTTGGTATCTGAACTGAGCTCACCACAGCTCCATCATCAGGGTCATAGAGCCGCTGCAGCAGCTGCATGAGGGTGGACTTGCCGCAGCCGCTGGGCCCGACGAGCGCCACGCGCCGCCCGCTTGGGATCACGAGCGACAGACCGCGAAGTACTTCCACTTCACGACGCGTGGGGTACCGGAACTTTATCTGCTTGTATTGGATCTTGCCCTCGGCGATCTGGAAATTTAATTAATTGAAAGACTTTTTATCTGACTAGCAGGATATATTATTTTATGGCATTCATAAGATCCTTAAGAATGAGAATAGGCTTATTAAATTTAACTTTATATTTGATTTTGAATTAGATAGCGATATAAATAATGTAGACTTAATCGAATTGTTTAACAACAAAGTAAAGACATCTACATTTATTAAGTAGATAAACCTTATATATTACATTCAGAGTGTCGTAATAGTCAGAGCTATATTTATAACTTAGTGTTGTTCTATAGAAAGAATGCGAAAAAGAGGTTAATATAAAGAGGGTCTGTCAATTTGACTCTTTAAGTCTTCAGAAGATTGCAACTTGCAAATGAAATGCCGCTAGGCGGAAATAATTAATTTCATCATCATTCCACATGACATTATAGTATCCTTAAAATAGAAAAAGACCATCACTCACAAAGTTTTGCGGTACTCCCGGCGCGGGTGGGTCATGGACAAGAGTTTTCTTCTCAAGAAGTGTCATGACGCGTCCGGCCGCCAGGACCGCCGCGCCGAAATTCGGCGCAAAAGCTAGAGCCTGTCCCATCATCCACGCGCCGAAAACCAGTGCTTCTGATACCCTGGCATCATATAATGTATTAAATATTGCATGGACAAAACAATACCCAATTAAAATAATTGTAAAATTAATTACCTAAATAGTCAATAATAATCAATTTAGAACGCTCTTCGGGTAAAGGTTTTTCGGTTGCTTTTTGTGTTTCAGTATGTAACATGTGTTTGTTAATTTCTTTTTTAAATTGTTGCTTTTTGACATTTGTTGCCTTTGCCTTTTTTGAATTGCATTCATGTTGTGTGAAATAAATATTTCTATTTTGATGCAATCTTCTGTTATGTTTCATATTAAGTGTGTGAAATAAGTGAATGAATAATAATATAAATAAAACACAAAATATATTATAATAGGACTCACTTGATAACTTCCTTATAAGGCACCTCCTTGTTAGCGACCTGCATGCCGCCGTACCACAGGGACAGCGCGTAGCCCGCCACGGGCGCGGTCTGCCCGAACGAGAACACGGCGCCGCGCCAGCGCATGCTGCTGCGCGCCGCCGCCGCCGCCGCGCCACCCGCCGAGTGGTACCGCTGTAGGACGCCTTCCTCGCCACCTTATACCGACAACCAATAATGAGATATCGAGTCAGATAGAACATAGGTGGATAATATACCAGAATATCTCAATAAACTCATAAATGTTACACACAATCACCATTTTATTAATTAATTATAAAACATTTTGACCATGTCTCAAGCTTACAAAATGACAATGAAACTTTTCACCCTCAAAATAGTATTAAAAATACACTTACAGAAAGCGGAAACAGTCCTGATGTTGGATATAGCTTCAGTAGCTATAGTATTGGCTCTAGCCGCAGCTGCTCTGACAGTCGCCGCGCCTTCCGCCAGCACGCGGCTCTCCAGCACCACAGCTGCCATCACCAGCGGCACCGATACCAACGACACCAGCGTCATTTGCCACGTGTAGTACAAGGACAGACTGATACCGATGAAGATCGTAGCTGACGCCTGCATTAGCGCTCCGATACGCGTGCCTGTTGCCTGTTTAGAATATTAAATCGGCTAAGGAACATAGAACTAGCAGCACTGACTGAAGACACTTAAATTAGTGTCCCGATAAGTGTTCGTTTAGACTTTTTCGTACTGAGTTGCTTTATTTGGTAACTTTCGGTAACTTTAATAAATAGGAAAATAGAAAATTTCAACTCAATATGGGCCTATTCAACACTAAGCCTATTAAGTTCAACTGTACAGTTTTTAACAACAACTTAACGAGTTATATAAAAGACTTGAGTAATATAATAATTTACCCCTTGCACAGCGGCGGCGTCAGCGGCGAGGCGGCCGCACAGCGCTCCGATGCCGTTAGCGGGCATGTCGAACCATCCCATCTCTTGCGATAGCATCGCACGGAACGCGGCAACCCTATCGTACAAATTGGAGGAATACATTACAATATGCAACCCCTACTCAGATAATTCTAATTTAAATATATACTTCAAAGAAAGTGGATCGTGAAACGTCATGGTCTTTGGTTATTTGTCGTCATTTTAGATGGGCCAAAATATATGTTACATACTAAATTAAGACACCGAATTCATAATATCATATAAAATATAAAAACGTATCCGAAGTATCTATTAAATGATAATAACAAACAATTCACCTTAGTCTTGCTGTGAGTCTAACGCCTGTCAAATTAAATATGTAAATCTGGAAGAAGATCCCAATGCCCGTATAAATTCCGACCAAGAGGAAAAGCACAGCTATCACATTAGTTCCCGATCGCACGTAATTTTCATCTGTACTTTCTAAAAGCTGAAAAAATATGTAAGTTAAGTTTTCAAGTCTGCAAAGTAATATAACCAACGTATGGATATTGGAAAATGAAATCGTGGTGGGTGTAATAAAATCCAATATCAGGGATATTAGGTTAAGCATCTTATTTTGATGCTAACTTTTATAAAAAAGTTAATCCACTTTAAACTTTATTTGCAAATACACATCTACAAAATGACGTCATGTAGCGTCTTAACTGATAGGCTGATTAGTTGAAATAAAGTTTACTACTAATGTTTACTATAGCTTTGTCTTAATAAGTCTAACAAATATGTGGTATTAAGATTGTTTTATATAAAAACTTACACCATAGGTTTCACCAAAAAGAACAGCGAAACACGGGAAAGAAGAACCGACTGCGATGGCCGCTAGCACTCCGATCAACATCAACCACTTTTCCGGTTCACACAGCTTCAGAATCTGCCAGGTTGTAGGTTCGAAGTCCTTCTTAGGCGCCTCCACGACCAAACTGCTTTCAGACGCTGAATCTTCCGCCGACAAACTCTTCACAGAATCCACGGATTCCAACTTCTGAAGTTTCGCTCTACGAAACTTCGTATCTGCGGTTGGATCAAAGTTAGCTGGAAGTTTTGCAAACGTTAGTTCTACTGTTAGGCCCGGAACCAAACGAATTGTGCCATCGTGAAGGAATCTGTTCTGGGCTCCTTTGGGTTGTCCGGTCTTGAGGAGTTGAAGGATATAAGGAATGGTTTGCTTTACTTCATTTTTATTTTTTTTTTTAACGCGTAGGATGCTTTTGTGATCCTTTTTATGTTAAACTTATCCATAATTAAAGCCAATCTAAATAAAATACAAAATATAAGTAGAATTCCAAACTTTAAGAGTTGGTTATACATATTCTACTATTTTATAACCTCACTAGATTTACTAAAAATCACGTTACGTTTATTTTAAACGTAATTTCTACCCATATATTTTTTGACTTAATGACAACTTCCAAGAGTTAATTCTACACTACTATCTATAAATGTAAAAGCCCCGCTAGATCTACAAATAAAAAAACATCTTCCAACTTCCCAGGTTTTACTAACCTGATTAACACGTATGCACTACTGAAATATCTTTACGTATTTTTTTGGGGGGCTCTATATTTCTAAGGTTTTAAGAATTGTAAGGAAAAGGATATTTATTAGTTAGGAGTAATTAATTATAGGATGATGGCATTGTCATTGCAAGTAGACTCACGTTTCTTTTGGTCTGTTTCATCAGCATTAGCATTAGGAGCTATACTGGGTTCATTCTGCAGCACCAGTTGGTAGTATCTGCCTCGTAAATCGAGCAGCTCTTCGTGGGTACCTTCCTCTATCACTTCACCCTTTTCGATAAACACTATTCGATTTGCGTTTAGCACTGTCGCTAACCTGACAATTAGGCAATAAATATTAATGTCTCTTTAATATTCAAACACATGGGCCAAAATTGTAGAGAAAGTGTTATGCTTTGTAAAATACATGATAATCATTAAAGTATGTCAGCGATATCGTTAAAATTTTAGAAACATATAAGTTAAACGTTTTTCATGGATTCATATTCAAATATAACATTACTGATGAACTAATCTCGTCCAAGCCGGAATGCAACAGGAAGAACTTTGCAAAGTTAATGGCCCAAAATGGCGCCGCAGGATTTACTTAGAAGTTTAAATATTTTTGGATGATAATAGTTAGTTCGAATCTAGTTTGGGTAGTCAAGAACATCTTTCAAAGCCTCGCAGTTAGTTGACCAAGAGAAATAAAGCCGATAGGTGACGAAAATAACGCACCACCTCATATTAGCCCGCTACAGATTATTTCGTTTACATTTTTTGTTTCAAGACGAATACCTGTGGCTCACCATGATGGTGGTTCGTCCGTGTGACGCGGCGTCCAGCGCTTTCTGCACTTTGGCTTCACTATGCGAATCTAAGGCTGAGGTAGCTTCATCCAGGATCAAGATCTTGGGCCTTCGAACCAACGCTCTCGCGATGGCTATCCGCTGTTTTTGACCACCTGACAGCTGAGCACCACGTTCTCCGATCATTGTTTCGTATCCCTGTATATTCCAATAAAAGGGAGTAGCTATAACTGTAATTATTCATCTAAATATAGCAAAGTTTGTCTATGAAGAGCTTAAGCTTTGCCATCTTGTTAGTGTAAGTAAAATTTATTGTATCAAGACATATCACTTACATTGGGTAAATTCTTAATGAAACTATGACAGTAAGCCTGCTTCGCTGCGACTATGATTTCTTCGTCCGTGCACGATGGGTTGCTCAATCTGAAAGTA
>JADANM010005043.1:4320787-4331315 GCA_026213755.1 Eurema hecabe | reverse complement strand
GCCTGGCAGAAGTCCCGCTCCGCCATCTCCATCGCCGCGTCCGCCTGCAACACGCGCGCCACCCCACGCTCGTATCATGCACCACTACGACAACACGACGCTCGACATATAATGTAAGCTCTCAGTAGAAAGGTAGCGACGAACCTCCTGGAATACATTTTCCTGTTTCTTGGTGGACAGCGACAGGGTCCGCTCCTGGCTCTGGCAGAATTTTGCAGTCTTTTTGTCGAACTTCTTCTTGCCTTCCTGAAAACGAGGACAAATGAATGTGCAACAAAAGCGCTAACGAATTGGAGACCTTCAGTTGTCGACTCAATTGTTGACAATATGTGTGTGAAATGAGCGCATTTATTGACGCATCGCATTTGAATATGTATTCGTTACTACGAGGACATATATGTATTTTATTTAATACTACACTTAAGTGTGAAATACAATTCCTCTGGTTGTATAAAAACAAAAGAAGTGTTTCTCTCATACTGTTTCATATTATTGTTCTTCGTGTGATCTGAATAAACGTTTTACTCCGAACAGAGTGTATGGGTTGTTATGCGTAATCTTTATGGGGATGTAGGTAATATATAGTAAGTGTGGCGGACACGGTGTGACGGTGCTAGACTGACCTTGACTGCGCCGATGTGCTCCTTGCGGAAGCGCTCCAGCGGCTGGATGATCTGCTCGTGCGCGCGCCCCAGCTGCAACCAACGCACCATCTCATTATATACATTACACATAGATAACAGAACAACACCCGTCGAGACCTCGAATCACTATTGACATTATACCCATCTCTATTGACGAGTTACATCACTTTATTCAAATATTTTGTGTATCAAGAAGAGCTAATCATTATCCTATTAACTCATTGTGTGTGGACTGACTCTGTATGCGCTCTCCGGCGTGACGGTACCGAATCGGATCAATTCATAAACAATACCATTGTAACTAAAACATAACATAATATACGTTCTATAGGTTTTAAAATATTTTAATAAGGTGCTTTCTAACAAATAAGTCTAATACTAGATGATAATATATTTTCAATTTATATATAAGCTGTGCCCTGGCCTGTTGGTAAGCAATACATTTAAAGTATATTTTCGTCGTCTGCAACATTTCAACTACAGGCTTTATTTCTATCCGTGGGCGCAGCAACCATAATATTGTATATAACGTAGCTGTAGCGACAAATATAATGAGGCATTTTTGATAGGAGCAATTGAATCAATTGCACTTCCAATATGGCCGGTCCATCTTATCGGTCTCGTGGAGTATTTAAGGAATATTGATCGCTCTTAAAAATAGTATTCGGTGTAGATTTGGAATTCCGTTTAAAATTAAACAGTAGGAAGTGTATTTCCTTGAACTCGGTGAACTTGATATTATGTATTAAAAACGCTTTGCTAGTTGTTGAACTCTACAATTCGTATTGAAGCTCATTAAGGCTAATAAATTGAAGCTGGCTGTAGGCCAGGTGGGCAGGAAGGCTAGCGTCGCGTCGCGTCGGTGCATGCACAAGTGGAGCTCGTTCGGGTGACAGATATTTAACGAACGATACGCGCGAATAACAAATACTTGTGATGGATCTAATGAATGATAACCACATTCCGTCACGCTCGCCTCTCCCCGCACCCCGCACCCCGCACCCCCGCCCCGCCCCGCCCCGCCGGCGAGCAGCGCGGAGGTAAGTAGGTACTTGTGAATCGTTGCAATGCAATGACAAGTGACAATACATTACTCACCTCCTTACTTAAGTGGCTCATTTGTGATATATTATTCAAAGTTCGATCGATCATACAGCACAGCGGTTCAATGGCTGAAGCATTATACATAACGTTTTTTTTTTATTAGAATTGTGCGTTTAGGTCTCGACCAAATGGTCATAACCTACAAAAAATAATTTTTCACAAGCCTATAGCCTATATTTTATTTATTACTTATAAAAAGCAAAACGACCTTGAGGGCTTCCAAGTAAATTTTCCGAAATCTAATTTAAAGTCATCATAACATATTTAATTTCAAGGTTTATATTATTAGTTATCAAGAGATCTAATTTACAAACTCGATTGTTAAAATTATATTTCTTAAACTAACAAAAATCCCTTATAGACGATTTCGGAATCCTATTCAGATGATAATTAAGTAATAAGAGGCATACAAGTAGACGAGCCACACCGCCGTAAGCTCTGGAGACTATCTCTGTCATAAGGCACATACATGAGAAACCATTCGAAATCACAACGAGTAGCGTTAAGAAACTTTGAGCCATAGCTGCTATTTGACACTCCTTTAGCCCATTGTTGAACGTTTGTAATCTCTAATATACATATGCTAATGGTTCAGCGAGGAGCATTCATTAGCTCGTCTGCAAGCGGTAAGCCTGTGACGCAACGGCGAGGCACGTACGGCACGTGCTCGCGACACATACATACACACACACGCCTCATTAGTATGTGGACTGTAGAGCGAGAGACTGCGACGTAAGTGGGTCCAGCGGTCGCGTACAACGCCAAAGAACTGCTGACGCAATGTGTGATTTCACACCTGCCAATATGGAGTACTTACATCACGACAATACTAAAGCAGGCCGATCAGAATGAAAAATAAAAAAGCAATTTTAATAGGAAAATAATTAAAAGAACATAGTGTACCATTTTAACAGTTATAAATCGCTTTCACTTTAATTCTATTGACTGTTTAATATAGAGTCGTCCAAGCTATTGTGATTTATGATCGACGTGGATGTATGACACACGACAATATTTGGTTTACGATACGAGCCTGCTTAATGCATAAACCACTGCTACATAGAAAAATATATAAAAGAAAGTCGTGTTAGTTACACCATTTATAACTCGATAACGGCTCAACTGATTTGACTGAAAAGTGGTGGGGATGTAGCTTAAAACCAGGAGAAGGACATAGGATACTTTTTATCCATTTCCCAGAGGAATATTTTTTTATTAAACGCGGACGGAGTCGCGGGCAACAGCTTATAAATGCCAAAGTAACTCTATCTGTCCGTCTTTCCATCACGCGCACAAAATTTGGTACTAAAGCGTGGGAAAGGACATAGGTTTTTTCTTAAATCAACCCCCAAAAGGTTGCGCGACGGGTTGAAACTTTTTATAATTTTACGCTTTCACGGCGAAACTGCGGAACCGATTGTAATGAAATTTGGTACACATCTGGTATAGAGCCTGAAATAACACATAGGCTACTTTTTAACTGGAAAAAAGGGTTGTAAGGGGGGAAGGGGGGTCAATTTTTATATGAAAGTCCACGCGGACGGAGTCACGGGAAACAGATAGTGACAAATAAATAAAAAGGAAAAATACAGTAGCAAGCGTGGAGAGCATTAACGTTAGGTATGCTCGCTCTGCATCTGTTGACCAGATGAGGTGCAGCGTGCAGCTGTTAGGTGCAGTACTGCTGTGCATTGTCTAGTGTGAGGTACTCGCGCTGGTTACAAATGTGCAGTAACGATACACGACGATATACAAGCTATGTGACACAAACGTAGCTAAAATAATTAACTTAAAAAAAATAAAACTGACTTCAAGATAATACCTATTCAACAAAAAAATAATAGTTCAAATTGGTTCCTAATCGGCGTTGATATTGCGTATAAAAAAGTTCATCCCCAATTTTCCACCCTTGGGGTTTAATTTTTTTATTATTATATTTAAATGGGACCACCCTTGAGGTACTACCTATACGCCGAAAAAAGATTTGTTCAAATCGGTTCAAAATTGGCGGAGTTATCGCGTAACAAACATAGCAAAAAAAACATACGGGTCGAATTGAGAACCTCCTCCTTTTTGAAGTCGGTTGACAAAACGAGTGTAAGCGAAGTGTTAACAATTATTATCGGAGGCGGTGGCGGAGGAAAACTAACGTTAGGAGATCGATTCTCTGCCGCTTCTTCAGTTAAATCGTCAAATTTATAGGAAATTGGTAAACGATGAAAATTTTAATCAAATCTAATTGGTGGTCTTTACAACGAAACACTATCAATATAACATTCCATAATGACTAGACTCGTTAACATTTTCCGTATTAAATTTATTTGTTATATCTAGATACTTCAAACAGTCGTTAATCTAAGCCTCTTACGTGTTACATTAAAACAACAAATGAAAGTAAGTGCTACAATTCGCAGCTGGACGTGTCAGGGTCTGCGCGCGGATTAGCATCGATCACGTTATTGTAAACACAGGTACATTGTGTAAACACGAGCACTGCTGGGCGCTCGGCAGCGGCGGCCTCCGGCGGGGCCTCCGCCCTCCGGCGCCGACGGACGAGCAGCAGCGCGGCATAGCGTCAGCGAGCAGGCGGCGGATGCTCTAACAATAACGACCAGATAAAAATGGACCGACACCACTCACAATTTTGCAGGCGTGCCGCAGTTTCACGATAGCTTCTTATAATAGCGCCGCTCGATACGCGATTGAACTGAGTCAATTATGTACATTTACAGCTGTTGTTAAATGCTAGTATTGTCTCTACCATTATAATGTCGAAGCTACAAGACCTGTAGAGTCGCTACCATTATAACTTTCATAAAATAAAAAAAAATAACTTCGACAATTTATGATATTAATATGAGAGCTGATAGTAGTCCAAAAAAAGTGTTCTATTTAACGTATTGTATAAGTATACTAGTCTGAGGACTTTCCTTTTCATAGCAGCGCGTAGTAATGTCTGAGTAGTGTGGAACAATGGGCCATTAGCACGGATACGGCGCGTGTGGGGGCACGTCACACGCGGTCAGCGAGTCGGCGACCACCGGTCAGTGCTCATCGGTATGCGTGGAGCACTCCGGGTTGCGGCAAGCGAAAGTGCTTCCCGCCGGAAGGTCGTGGGGACCGCTCCGTGCTCGCGTTGTCGCACCTCCGCCGCTCTACCAAGTGTGACCTTTTGCGGGCGACCTTGCCCGATCGCGTCGATATGTTTAACGTGCCTTCATAAAAGACATTATTTAGCAGTGAGCTTACAATATTCTGAACTTCCACGCCGAAAGCAAGGGAAGGTTTCCAATGTAATCTAGTTTTGTTTACAACACTCACCTTTACTCGAATTAACACTTTCATCATTCATCTTTCGAAAGCTCGATTTAATGACGTGGCGACATTTATAATAATCGCGTTTTCCCACATAAATAAACCTCATTATGAGTGGCCCCTGCCCCTGCGCCCGCGCCGGCTCCAGGCGGCTGTAGCTCGTTAATTGCCAGCGTCATTTTCCACCGTATGGGGCCGGCCGGCCGAGGATCGCACTGTCTATGCACTAACTGTTACCCGCGACTTCATCCGCGTCGACTACTATTCTTATGATCAAGAAGTCTTAAAAGAATATATGTGCTTTAAAGTATTTCTGTGTAAACGCAATTTGTTTGTTTACATTGTTGTGTAGTTAGTAGTATAGGTGTGTGCAGGTTGCAGTATGCGGCGGGTCTCACCATGCGGTCGCGCTCGTCCTCGATGGTGCGGATGAGGTGCGCGAAGTGCTGCAGCGAGCGGCTGATGACGCGCTCGTCCTCCGTCATGGACGCGCCGATGCACGCGAACTCGAACTGCTCCATGCTGCTCGCCAGCGCCAGCTGCGCCGCGCCCAGACCTGCCGCGCCACACACTCCACTCACTGACTGAACTTGACCAACACTACATAATAGACAGCATATTACAATCAAATAAGCCCTTATAAATAATTTGAGTATATAGTGTATAGGTGTGTATAATGTATATGCTCATGATTCAATGTTATATGGAGAGTGGAGACCCACCCATTTGACATAGCATTGGACTGAGAACAAATTTAAAAATAACAAATACATTTTATTCTAGTTTAAAATTGCTTTAAACAATACAAAGGTATTCTGTGTACATAGTTGTAATGTAATGCACCTTGAGCATGATATGTTATCAACACTTATCAGCACCTTATCACCATCACATTTCTAACAGGAATTACACACAAAGTGTAATATCATTTTTGACAAATTCTTAAATGTAATTTTAATTATAATACATTGCATTGATATTTTTATTACTATAATTAAAGTTTTATTTAACCTTGACTTGGATTAAGATAATTATTGTGATTGTGAGATAAGAAAGACTCCTCATTCATTGGTAAGTTGTACCAATAAAAACATTAATACATAAATATGTATAAGACGATGTTTACTATGCATTTGCATAATATATGTGAATAGTAAACACATGGATGTGGCAAGCTGCGCCAGTGTGTGTGTGTGTGTGTGAGTTAGTGATAAGCATTACCTAATACATAATGTGTTGGTGTTAGTTATGGACAGTCGGCAGCCGTCCGCAGGCATGACTCATGTTGAGTCCTATCAGTGCTCACTCATACTTTATAATACAGCTCAATTATTCAATTATTACCATATTAACAAAATATATATTGTACTTTTTATTGTTTATTTTAAAGTTTATAGTGAACTTTGTAGGTTCAACCTATATAAGGGAGTATTAATCATATAAAAAATAGTTAATAGAATAAATGATAGGCAGCTCATTAGCAGTAATTACCGGTGAATCACTACCACATTTACAGTTTGATGAGACAAATGCTTTGTTAATGTAAATAAAATTCATTGTAAAATACAAAATGATTTTGTGCTATTGTAAAATATGATTAGAGGACAACCTTTATATTGAGTGACACAAACAATATGAAATAGCTGTAAGTGTTTATCAAGAGTTGTTTGTGAGAAGTCATTGAGCAAATAATACAATACTTTCAACAGCAGCCTGTTGGCACTCAGCACAAGGTTACATAATGTCAGCCCGCAAGGCACTGTGCTCTGGGCCTGTGCACTTATCATTGCACTATCACTTTTTTACATTTCATAATAAGATTCTTTATATGGTTGAGATAATAAAAAAATAAACAAACAATCAGTTAAGGTATAGCAAAGCTATATTTGGAATTAATTATTTTTAAAAAGGTTTTTATTGAATAATAAAAAAAGAGTCAGTAAATGACGAGTGGCGAGAGACGGATGACGGATATGAAGTTCAAAAAAGTGGTGACTTACGTTTGGCGGCCTGCACGACATCCTTGACCTCCTTGATGAGCCGTTTGATCTGCTGACTGGTGCGGTCCAGCTCCTTCTCGTGGCGCTGCAGGTTCTCGCGGAAGTGCGGGCTGTCCGCCAGGCACTCCGTGAACTCCAGCGGCTGCAGACCCACGCCCATCCTTGTACCTTCGGCCTCACTCGCGACGATACCACTTTCACCTCGATTCAAACACCATCGCTCTCCTTAATGCACAACGACAACACCGAACCTCACTACGAATTAAAAACACTCTTATCAAAATGTGACTAAACTACAGTAAAGTGAATACAAAAAGGAACACAGTGTTTTCGTTTCAGAACATTGTTCGAAGCAAAACGCGACGATGCTCAATGGTCAGACTTTAGACTTGTACTATTGACGCGGAGCTGTCATTATGTTTAGGATTGGGAAACGTCAAACGGGACATGACAGTCACATAAGACATTGTTGCCAGTTAGTGAAACTGAATCCATCATTCTATTTTTTATCTCATCAGCACTTTAGCATTTGAGCAAAAGGAATATATTTTGTTAAATGTCACTTTATCAATGCGATATCGTTCTAATATTATTAATGTGAAAGTTTGTGAGAATGTATGTATGAATGTATGTTTGTTATTCTTTCACGAAAAAACAGCTGAACCGATTTAGTTGAAATTTGGTTTGTAGATGATACCCTGGATTAAAACATAGAATACTTTGCTTTCCGGTATAGTTCCGGAAATGGGACCTCCGCAGGTAAAACCGCAGGGCACTGATAGAATAATATAAGTATTGATGTGTGTTAGAGGTAAAGACAAACACCCATCCAGATGACGAGATCGAAGTGTCTACTGTCTGGAAGAAAATTGTGGGCAGAGCGACGCACCACAGTCACGTCCCTCAGTCATGAGGTCACGACAAAAAAGAATGAGGTAAAGAAGTACTTAACGAAGTAGTAATAAATTGAAGAGAAGTCAGAAATTATTTAAAATATATTTATTATAAACACATGAACACTACAAGTCGTAGTTAGCATAATTGAGGTTAGGATTTCCCTGCAGCTGAAGCTGTATCGTCTGCAGGGGAGCTCTCGGGCTCCTTTGATTCGTCCTCCTCCTCCGAGCTCTCCTCACTCTCATCGTCATCGTCATCATCCGACTCCGAGTACGAGTAGTCCCCGGCATCACCTCCCTCGTCATTATCATAATCGGCTACAAAGAAAATGTAAAGAACAATTAATAATTTGAGGTTATAATACCCCTCTAAAACTCATTCAAGTGCTTTGTAATTTTTTTTTTACATTACCACCAATTATACCTGAAGTCTTGTGTACTTAGTACAAAGTACTTAAGGCTAGTCTTTATAATTTACTAGTTACATAATTACATTTTTTACTAACTCATAAATAATTTATACATATTTAATTTGACAAGGTCCACAGTAATGTGTAATGAGTAATGACTATATTACCAGATTGTGAGTAAGAGGAGTAGTCGCCGTAGTCGTCGTCGGGTGCCGCCGTGCCCTGTCGCCCGTAGCGGTGCGAGCGTGCTGCAATACAAATCAAACATTAACAAATATAAGCTGCAAGTAAATAATAGAATCAAAGACACACATGGAATCCTTGGAGACCCTGATGACAAAGGAAAAGACGAGAACAATAGAAGAAAACTATATGTATGATAACTTTTATACAATATGTCGGTGTAGACTTTAGAGTATGTGTATTGTGTAGACTGACTGGATAGCGCGAGGTCGGTGGTGACGTGCAGGGCGTAGGCGCAGCGCGGGCAGGGCGGCGCGCCGCGCGCCGGCTTGGTGCCGCGCCGCCGCACGTGCTCCTCGCAGAAGCACGTCTTGCAGCGCAGGCACGAGTACTGACCCAGACGGTTGCATGACTGACCTGCCAACACACACACACACGCACATCATTTTAAATTCATCAAAATAAAAAAGATGTATATTAGTAATTTTAAAATACACCTAATAATATTAAAATTTAAATATTGTGAAACTAGTGCAGTGAGTATTCTTTCATAATTCACATTCTAATATCATTTATAAATTTGTCTCATTAAATTCAATTTTCACAAAATTTAATGCATTTTGACATACTACACTCAAAAAAATTATGTTAAGAAAAAAGGCATTGGCAATAAAACTCACACTTGTAGGTCTCAGACTCTAGCACCTGGCAAGACGCCTGATGCTCAAACTGGTCATCTTCACAGAGAAAGCCTTGACAGAAACAGCAACGGAACACTCGCCCACCATGCTCCCACACACCTAAACATATTTAAAAAATAAGATACTACTAGGATCAATAATTTTCAATTATTCTGTTAATCAAAAAGATGTCATAATAATCTTTTAAATATTCTACTAAATTTGTTTTACCTCTTTCGCACTCTAAGCAAACAGCATCGGCCAAGGGGCAAGTACAGGCATGGGACTGCAGACACTTCCTGCCGTGGCACACCCACGCCTCACAGAAGTCACAAATAGCTCCCTGTTACAAGTTTTTATCAATTTAATATCCAGCAGTGTGTTATTTCTTTGTATATCATAATAGCTAAGTAAAGGTAGGACTGTAAGAAAAAAAATTCAGCTCTCAAATCGATTGTAGGTATTCTACAGTTGAGCCTAAGTAAATAATAGCACTCACCACCATGCCCATGCCAGTGGTGTAGACGCCGGGGTGTCGCACCACGCAGTCCCCGGACTTGAGCATGCACTTCACCTTGCCGCACTGCGCGCACACCGGCAACCGCTGCAGCGCTGAGCAGAAGTAGCAAAACGCGCGACTCTTCTGCTTTCTGAAATATATTTTACAACGGTCTTGTGATCTTTTTAATACATCTATGAAACGACTGTTAATGAAAACACTTTTATCTCGTTAAAAACCAATTTACTTCTGGCATTTATCGCATTCCATGGGAAGATTACAAGGGTGTTGGGCTAAGTCAATATGCCCTCTTGCATTACGAATTTCTTTCTGTCTCAACTTTTGCTTTTCAGCCTTTTTACGTTGACCTGTCTTCTTTTTCGGCATTTTCACGATAAATAGAAATGTAAAAAGAGAGGAAATAGGATTTTCCTTTTTAGTACTAATAAGTAATAGCTCGTCCTAACAAATGACAATTAATATTTGACACTCCACTTTCCAAATGCCACAAATCAGCTGCCATTTGACATTGATTATTATGTCGGTGTACCTTGTTCCAAACATAACTGTGTTGTCACTTGTCAATAAATATTATTTGTAAGCCGAATTGTTTTAATTATATATTTTCTTTATATTGATTTTATTTTAGAATTAAAAGAGATATAGAAAAATCGTATAAGTAAGTAATTACATATTTGGGAAAGTAATCAAAAAGAAAGAAAGATACATTTAATTAGAAAGTAAAAATTGTTATCTTCATCCTTAATTCTACTTATATTTTTATGCATTGGAGTTTT
>JADANM010005043.1:4260955-4301747 GCA_026213755.1 Eurema hecabe | reverse complement strand
GCAACAGTGGCCGCACCAGTAAACAATAGTTTTAGTGACGATGCCAGGTTGTGGGGAGTGAGCGAGCCCAGTTCTAACACATCAGCAAGCAAGCCTGCCGCCAGGCAGCCAGCTAGAAGGTCTACTGTAAGTATTTATGTTAAGTTTTATTGTAATTTATCTTTTAAATAAGGCTGTAATTTTTTTATAAATTGATCTGTAGTGTAAGATCAATAATGATTTGATTTTCTTATTTCTTATTAACTTATAAAGTAAGAAGTTATTCTCATTTATAAGAATCTATCATAAATAATTTTTAAAATGTCCATATTACAGCTTGGTGCTCGTAAAGGTGGCTTAGGAGCACAGAAAGTGACTGCCAATTTTGAGGACATTGAAAGGGAAGCAATTATGGCTGAAAAACTCAAAATGGAGGTGAGTTCACTTTTTATATTGTCACTAAAGAATAGTAGGTATTTAAGGAATTAAAATGTTTCGTTTATTACTAAGCATTAATTAATAGTTAACAATTATGATAGTATTGTGCATATAAAAGCTGTTTAATAACTGTATTCATGAATTTGTTCATCAACACTATTATGATAAAGAGTACTGGACCAATTTTAATAATTGTTTTTTATTACCAAGGTATGTTATCACTGAGTAACATATTATGCTATATTTAGTACTATATAAAATTACTATTTATTCAACTAATTGATTTTATTTTACTGTTTAATTTTCTAACAAATTCCATATACATGTATCGACTGTTTCAAATTTTTAGGGAACCTATAATGAAGTGGGCAATTGTTAAATTACTGGTGTGAAATTGTAAGATTCAATCATAAATTGTTGTTCTACTTGTTGGTGCTATATAAATAAATGAATAAATGTCTAACCATGCGAAATCAGGATGGGCTGCTAGTATATAATATGATACATTTGATAATGGGTATAAGCTAGTTGTTTATAATGAGTGTAATGTTTGACAGGCAGCGAAGGAGGTGTCTGCAGAGGAGGTGATCCAATGTGCGGCGTCGCTGCGGCTGCAGGCGCCCGACCCGCGCCACCCGCGCAAGGACAACGAGCGACTCGGCATGGCCGCCGCGCGCTCCGCAGACAGGTACACATGCATGCACTTTACATTTAAAATACTCGCTTAATACTCATTTAATGTTTAGTGTTCTTACTTTTGATATATTCCATATCCTAGGAGTATGTTATATTGATTTTTTTTTAGTATGTGGTTGCTATGATATATTACATTTCAATTTTAGAAACCTCAGTATGATACATTATCATTTTTGCTAAACTTAATTAAATTAACGTCAGTTAAGTTAAAACTTAAAAAAAATATACATTGACTGGGTAACAATTAAATTAACGTCAGTTAAGTACGTCCAGGAAGTTAGCACCACACTTTTGAGATTTTAAAGTTTTAAAAGTTGTTCCGGGTTGTGCTAGGTTTGTTCTACATTGTTCCAAAACGGCATAACTCTGAGAGCTATAGTTTTCGAGAAAATTAGAATAAACAAAATTTTGAGCTAGCACCACACTTTAAAGCTAGCGCGATTCTGAGTGTTGTTCTGGGTTGTGCTAGGTTTGTTCTACATTGTTCCAAAACGACATGGCGCTGCGATCGATATTTTGGGAGAAATTGAAGAAACAAAATTTGGCGCTGGCACCACACTTTAAAGCTAATGCAATTTTGACAGCTGATTTCGGTTCTTCTAGAGTTTCTATACATTGTTCCAAAACGGCGTAACGCTGAGACTTATAGTTTCAGAGAAAAATAGAAAAAACAAAATACCCGACTGCACACTAAAAAAAGAGTAATTATGTCTTTATCCCGTGGGACTTTGAGGATAAAATGTATCCTATGACACTCCCGTAATCAAGACAAATCTAACGATACCTCATACATCAAAATCCATCAAGCCGTTTAGGCTACAGGAGGTCACAAAGGAACAGACATACATACTTACATACACTCGAAAAACATTACCCTCTTTGGCAGTCGGGTAAAAATTAGTTCAGTGAATTATTTAGTTTTAATTACATCTAAGGGTGACAAGTTAAAGCGTTTATGGTAGGCTTAGTGGAGTGGTGCAGCGTGTAAGGCTTACCTGGTGCATGGCGACCTGCTGCAGCGCCAGCACGGCCGAGTGCGGCGCGGGGGGCGCGGCGGGCGCGTGCGTGCCGTGCGTCGTGTGCGGCGCGTGGGACGAGTGGGACGCGTGGGACGAGTGGGACGCGTGGGCCGCGGGCGCCTGGTACGGGCCGGGGCCGGAGCCGGGGCCGGCGGGCGCCGCGGACGCGGTGGGGCTCGCGCTGCCGCCGTCCACCTTGCCGTCCACCACGATCGCGCCGATCGTCGACAACACTGCAGGTGTGAGCATACTACTGTACTATATATCACCCGGGTGCGTGTGCGTGTGCGTGTGTGTGTGTGCAGCGAGTGGCTCCTACCTCGGACGAGGTCGGGCAGCTTGTCGAGCGCGAGCGCGATGCGCACGGGGATGTCGGGGTTGGGGATGTCGGCGCGGCGGCTCTTGATGCGCTGCAGGTGCTGGCTGACGGCGCGCTTGCTGTACAGCACGGCCGTGTCGCTGCCCTGCTCGAGCGCGGCGTTGACGAAGGCCAGGCAGTGGTCGGTGATGGCGGCCAGCTGCGCCAGCGCCTCCTTCTTGTCGCCCAGCGTGCGCTGCTTGCCGTCGCACACCTCGTTGAGCCGCAGCACCAGCTGCTTGCCGCGCGTGTTGATCGCGTTCGTCAGCCTGCGCACACGACACGACTGTACTGGATGTGCCGCTACGGGGCGGTGCGGGCGGTGCGGGGTAAGGGGGGCGGGGGGTGCAGCGCACTCACTTGACGACGGTCTGCGTGATCTCGTGCACGAGCGCCTTCTTCTTGTCGGCGATGAGCGCCTGACGGTCGCGGATCACCTTCATGGCGGAGCCCAGCAGCACGCGCTTGTAGCTCACCTCCGACACCAGCGCCGTGATGGTGGCGCGCGCCTGCACACGCAATCATACATTATATCGTTATATTATTAACATTGCCATTTTTCACAAGTGAAATATATAATAAGTATAAACATATTAATTAATGTGAATCAAATGAATCTATAACTAAAAATGGGTGAAAAGGGGACATCTATAAGATGCCCGTTTTAATAAGCATAAAATGATTTTATCAAAACTGCAGTGAACAGGGGATGATGGGTGGTGTATGGCGATTGACCTGCGTCGCCATCTCGGTGCTGAACTGGTACTTGTGGTCGCGGTGGTGCTGCAGCTGGCAGTCGCGGCACGTCAGCCGGTCGCACGTCTCGCAGAACAGACTCAGTCGCTCCTGTATTTCATACATATAATAAATGGTCATATTGTTAAGTCATTGTCAGTAACAAGTAGAATAGAATATAGATATTTTGCCCCAAATCAACTGATCGAATGTTAAGTAAGTCTGCTGTTTTTAAAATAAAAAATATAATTTACACCAATATTATAAAGGCGAAATTTTGCGAGTGTGTGAGGCGGTGTACTTTTTACTTCTCCATGTCTAAACGGCTTAAGAGAATTCGAATACAATTTGGAATGAGATAGCAGACATGCTAGAGCTATGTGTATGGTGCGTACCTGCGGGTGGTCGCGGCAGAACATGTCGTGGGCGGCGCCGGCCGCCGCCTGCAGCTCCGCCACCGCCTCCTCCTTGCACTTGATTGTGTGGTCCTTCGTTATCTTCAACCTGAACAATCACAATATTCATTTGTATGCATCTCTATCAAAACGGTAAAATAAGAGGTCCAATCAAATTTATTCAAACAGAGGATTCCCTGAGCTTAAGACAATCCTACTTCTATAATAAATGTGAAAGTTTGTGAGAATGTATGTTTGTTATTCTTTCATGCAAAAACAGCCAGTTTTAAATGATCATAGACAATGTGTATTGTGTATAGGTAATTTTTGATGACAAATTTAGTATAATATTGTTATGTAAAGTTATGGGGCCCACCTCTGATGTGCCTGCACACAGTTGTCGCAGATAAACTCGGCGCAGTCCACACAGTAGCTGTTGGCTGGCTCTGTGTCTTCACAGCTGTTGCATTGCTGCTCACCACTGGCACTGCCTGCCACACAAGTTGCATGTTTATCAATTAGAAAGTCTTCCAAATACCTAAATTTTACTGTCTCTTGTTACACTTTATTATGATGGATATGAGTACATACACAACTGTGAATTGGCGAAGTAAGCCAACTAGGGGCTTTTAGAAACTCATCAAAGATTGAACTGTATATCTATTGCTTTATTGTAATGGAAACTAGTAAAAACTTGCAAATTTCCAAAGTAAGTCAACTTCATGCTTTAAAATTATTTGGGTCATAGATAAGTAGATTATGTAGACAAAATTAAATTCTTATTATTATTAAAGACTACTTGGGTATGTTTCGTATCATTCAATTGATATGAGTATCTTATAACAAATCAGTTTAATTAAATTACTTTTCTTTAATCAATGCCTTCATATTTCTATTTGCCTTATGTCAGCAATAAATTCAGATAATCAAGGCCTCTCACACAAAATAATTGCCAACTTAAAGGTATATAATTAGGCACTCTTATCAATTAGCAGTCATCTGTTTCTGATAACCTTATTTCAAAGATTGATAATTAAATAAAAATAAAAAATATTGCTATAATAAATGTTGCCATCTGCAAATAAATTGCATCTTTTCCTTGCAAGTACCAATACAAGTTGTAATTATAAAATGTACAGAATACTACCACTGTTACCAGCTTGTTCCATGGCCACCTTTTCCATCACAAATCTCTGGTCTATCATGTTATTGGGCTGGCACTGCAGCCGACACGACGCACATTGTATTGTGACTCTACCTGCACCTTAAACATGCAGCAATTAGATATAACTTAAAAATAGACACATTTGAAATGTTACTAGTCATAATTATCACTTTTCTTAAATTGTTTTTTAGTGCAAAATTACTTTGTTTTCGATTATTAATCATTATTTGTCAGTACCTAAGAAATCTTTACTTCCAGCCAGTTTTTCTTCCACCTTAGCCTTAACACAGGACTCGCAGGCAGAATGGAGACATTCCATGAGTTTAGGGGTGCCCTCAGCTTGTGAGAGCACAATCTGGCAGAACACACACTTGGTTGTAGTGAAGCTGGTCCGAGATGCTGGAGAGGCCAGCGAGTCTGCTCCCTCACCTCCCTCCCCCTTGCAATTATCTGCCCCACAGCTGCCATTTCCATCTTGTACACTGCTTACCTGGTGCATAATTTTATGGTTACAAATGTATAACATTAAATAAACATTGTTACATTTAATACAACAATAAATAAATGTATAGTAAATAATAAATATATAGTACATTAGCTCGGGCAGCGGCGGAACTGTCGGAGAGCTCGTCGGGCACCTCCTCCTTGATGGTGACTCCGAGCAGCGGCCCCAGGTCCATGAGCGCACGCTCGATCTCCTCGCCGCACTCGCCGCCCTGGAACCCGCTCGCCTCCATCGATCCCACAATTACACTAATTACACGTTATTTCACTCTTTTTGTCATTTTCTCAGAGAAAACTTAATCCAGAACTTTCACTGTTGAAACCTCTCCGAGCACGTCAACATAACTATAATTGATTCATTTATTTCTAAGGAGACAAGGCTGCCTGAAAGCACTTTCATGTAAGGAATATGTGTACACTCGAACTACACTGGCCGATGCGCTTACATCAAAATACATTAATTATTGTTTTAGTTGAATGCTTCAGAATAAACTTTTTATTTTGATTTCTTTTTTCATAAAACCAAACGTTGCGTCCTTATGATACTTCTAGGTATTATAGACTAAATAGAGTTTTATGAGAAAAATATAGATTTACCATTAGTTTGACAGCTGAGTCTATAGTTTTTGAATGAAAAGTTATAATTTTAAATATTACACGTACCTACATTATGCTTGTCCATTTTCCCAGATTTACTTATTGGCATAATTAAAGAAAGCATACATGTATTTTTTGTACAAATCTTCGAAAATGATACTTATATAAAATAACTTTTTTATCTGTTTCGAGATGATATTTGTCAATAATAGTGGCTAAAACTGACAACGCGACTAAATACGTCAAATAATTCGAAAATGGCTGACGGAGGTCCTAGCAAGAGTGATATTGAAGCAGTTTTTCAAAGATTACGTTCGATTCCCGCTAATAAAGTGCGTATAAAATAGAATATAAAGTATAACACAGTAGTTTACCAGTGATTGATATCTGTAAATTTTATGGTTTTAGGTATGCTTCGACTGCAACGCAAAGAACCCTACGTGGTCTTCGGTGACGTTCGGAGTGTTTATCTGCCTGGACTGCTCCGCAGTGCACCGCAGCCTCGGGGTTCATCTCACCTTCGTACGGTCCACGCAACTTGACACGAACTGGACATGGAAGCAGTTGCGGAATATGCAGCTGGGCGGGAATGTCAACGCGGTATGATCTTCAAATATCTCGAATTATGTGTATCATAACAATATCACCAGACTAATCACTTCTTTATTTTATAGACTCAATTCTTCCGCACGCACGGTTTGGTGACAGAAGACGCTCGTCAAAAGTACAGTTCGCGAGTCGCTCAAATGTACAAAGATAAATTAAGTGCAATGTCAGAGCAAGCAATGAAAACATATGGCACCAAGGTAAGTTTTCTTATAAATGATATATAGGCCAAGAACAGAATACATGTTCATATACAACTCAATAGTTCTCCAGTTGTTGTTGCTAATAATTTATATTCTTTCTATTAATTTTATATTTTTTGTCTAAAATCAAGATGTCTTGATGTTAGTAAATTAAACAGTCACAATATGTTTAGCTGCACCTGGACCCAACATCGGTGGAAGAGAAGGAAAATAAGGAATCCAATGAGGTAGATTGGTTTGCGGAGCATGGTGATGCCTTCACTAACTCTAACAGTCAGGTAACAGCACTGCCGCACAAGCAGGCAGCCATTGCATTATTAACAATATATCACATTAAAATTGTACATGTTTCATCATAATGTGTTCTTTTGCATCAGTTTTTATTGGAACATTTAATATGTAATAATATTAGTTTTGAGTTTGATTAAGAATTTTGATTTTGTGTAAGATGTTCATATGTATATGACATTAAAAAATAGATGTTAAGTTTATAATACATCATTTTTAGGCAACAGTGGCCGCACCAGTAAACAATAGTTTTAGTGACGATGCCAGATTGTGGGGAGTGAGCGAGCCCAGTTCTAACACATCAGCAAGCAAGCCTGCCGCCAGGCAGCCAGCTAGAAGGTCTACTGTAAGTATTTATGTTAAGTTTTAGTGTAACTTATCTTTTAAATAAGGCTGTAATTTTTTTATCAATTGATCTGTATGTTCTTATTTCTTATTAACTTATAAAGCAAGAAGTTATTCTCATTTATAAGAATCTTATCAATACTAATTTGTAAAATGTCCATGTTGCAGCTTGGCGCTCGTAAAGGTGGCTTAGGAGCACAGAAAGTGACTGCCAATTTTGAGGACATTGAAAGGGAAGCAATTATGGCTGAAAAACTCAAAATGGAGGTGAGTTCACTATTTATATTGTCACTAAAGAATAGTAGGTATTTAAGGAGTTAAAATGTTTCGTTTATTACTAAGGATTAATTAATAGTTAACAATTATGATAGTATTGTGCATATAAAAGCTGTTTAATAACTGTATTCATGAATTTGTACATCAACACTAATATGATAAAGAGTACTGGACCAATTTTAATAATTGTTTTTTATTACCAAGCTATGTTATCACTGAGTAACATATTATGCTTAAAATTACTATTTATTTAACTAATTCATTTTATTTTACTGTTTAATTTTCTAACAAATTCCATATACATGTATCGACTGTTTCAAATTTTTAGGGAACCTATAATGAAGTGGGCAATTTTTAAATTACTGGTGTGAAATTGTAAGATTTAATCATAAATTGTTGTCCTACTTGTTGGTGCTATATAAATAAAGAAATAAATGTCTAACCAGGCAAAGTCAGGATGGGCTGCTAGTATATAATATGATACATTTGATAATGTGTATAAGCTAGTTGTCATGTTTATAATGAGTGTATTGTTTGACAGGCAGCGAAGGAGGTGTCTGCAGAGGAGGTGATCCAATGTGCGGCGTCGCTGCGGCTGCAGGCGCCCGACCCGCGCCACCCGCGCAAGGATAACGAGCGACTCGGCATGGCCGCCGCGCGCTCCGCAGACAGGTACACATGCATGCACTTTACATTTAAAATACTTGCTTAATACTCATTTAATTTTTCTTCAATTCTTCATTTACTGGGTGGGTACCCCCACAGTGCCAGACATTCTACCGCCTGAACAGTGACGTGAAAATGTCACTGTGCTCCGGTCTGAAGGGCACTGTAGCCAGTGTAATTACTGGGCTAATGAGTCTTAACATCTGACGACTCAAAGTGGGGAGCGTCGGTGTAGTGCACCCCTGCCCGGAGCAAAGTTTCGGGTAGCACTGCATTGGCTATGGGCTGGCGTTACTCTTACCATCAGGAGTGCGTCCAGCTCGTCTCCCCTCTTCATGTTATAAAAAAAATAAAAAAATTTAATGTTTAGTGTTCTTACTTTTGATATATTCCATATCCTAGGAGTATGTTATATTGATTTTTTTTTTAGTATGTGGTTGCTATGACATATTACATTTCAATTTTAGAAACCTCAGTATGATACATTATCATTTTTGCTAAACTTAATTAAATGACGTCAGTCATTTAAGTTAAAACATAAAAAAATATACATTGACTGGGTAACACAGGACCATGAAAAGTTGTTGATATGAAATTAGTTAATTGTAGTGCAATATACATAGACATGTAGTCATATAGTACAGTAAAAGAGAACATATAATGTAATGTGTGGCGCGTGGGTGCAGGGGCGGCGTGTCGCACAGCGCGACGCACGCCATGACCAGCATCGAGCAGGAGGAGGGCGCGCCGCCGCCCACCGACCTCGACGACTTCGCCGCCGCCTTCACCTGCATCAGGTACACCTCACACCGCATGTCCCTCCCACACTGCTAGTCACCACACCCTCTACTTAATCTTTATCTATTGTATGTTTAATTAGTTAATGGTTTACTGCAAGTCTCATTGATAATATTGAATTAGGAAGTCCCACAAATATTTTCAGACTGTATTTTCATTATATCAAAAGTTAACTAATAACTATACATGTATGTGTGTATGTATGTCATTTTTGATGATACATAATAGTTTTTTTTTGAGCTGATATGATATCGAAATTATAATGAAGGTTCTGTGATGTAACAGAAACGAGCCCTTCCTGAACCGTTCCCCGGAGAGCACGCCCACCAGCAGCGGGCTGGGTGAGGGCTGGGAGAGCATCGAGCCGGAGCCGGCGCGGCCCGTGCGCTCCATGTTCAGCTCCGCCCCCGCCACGCCCTCCGCCCCCGCGCCCTCCGCCCCCGCTAGCCACGCGCGCCGCAACCGCCGCCCCGTGGAGGACGACGACTCCGCCGTCAAGAAGTTCGGCTCCGCCAAGAGTATTAGCTCGGCGCAGTTCTTCGGTGATCAGGTCGGTAATTGCGCAAGCAGAGTGCTTAGTTATCTTGAATGCTTTTTTAAACATCAGCAGTAAAAAGGTATTTGAAGCATTTTAATTAATAATAAGGAGCGGCATTATACCTAAAAATAATTGTCATTTAAAATATAATACTAAATAATAATGCAAATATAATAATAATTAATTTTAAAGTTATTAAATCGTGTAAGAGACAATGTTCTATGAAGACTTGGGGTGACCTAATTTCTTAATGATGGCAGGAGGACGTGGGCGGCGGCGGCGGCGGCGGCGGATCGTCGCTGTCTCGGTTCGAGGGCAGCTCGAGCATCTCGTCGGCCGAGCTGTTCGGGTCGCGCGGCGGCGCGCGCGCGCAGCGCCCGCCCGCCTTCAGCGTCTCCGCGCCCGACCTGGACGAGGTGACTGCTGCTCACTATACACTACACAATGAACACGCGCCCGTTTGCATTTCTTATATTGCACACACACACGCACACGGACACACGCACGCAAGAATGTACACGCGCACGCACGCACACACGCACACACGCGCACGCACGCACGCACACGCACACACATACATACATATACACACACACACACGCACACATTTGTGCAAGTAATACAATTAAAACCAGTAAAATAAAGATTATACGAATTTATCTATACACACATATTGCAGTGGTTTTATTTTTTAAAATACTAGATCATTTTGTAATACTAGAGGTGTGTGTCAGGTGCGCGAGTCGGTGCGGCTGGGCGTGACGCGGGTGGCGGGGCGGCTGTCGTCGCTGGCCAACGGCGTCGTGTCCTCCATACAGGAGAAGTACGGCTACTGATACTCCCCACCTCCTGCCGACGACCCCTCTATACCACCCACGGGCTAAGTTAGCTATCACGCGATGCCACTCTGATAACAATGTGCAGATACATGATAAATTTCTTTAAAACTCCACTTTAAAGTATTTAAATAACACCTCAATTATTATTGACGAGTACATTATTCATAACTGTATTAGTTATTTTTCGCTAACAAAATTTCTGCATACATTTTGCCTGCGGTTTTACAAAAAATGTTGAGGGTTTTTGCTAAAAATATGTTTCAGATGTTTGTAAAAATATTTCTATATCGAACCAATTTTTGTTAAACCTATACAGCTTAAACTTCATACTTTCATATCTATATTTGCTTTTTATACTATCCGAACTTAACGTTTTTTGTAAGTAATTTGGTAGAGACTAACCTTGAAAATAATTGTATACATTTCTCCATTTTGGGTTAGAATTGAAAAGTTAAAGCTAATATAAGCCAACAATATAATGAACAATAACTATTTAAATGTAAATTAGTTTGATTTGTACAATATTGTATAAAATGAATAAAGTATTGAGTAATAAATAGAAGCTGTACAGACAGACACCGCACCATGCACCACACACATACACTCTGTTGGTGTTCCTTATATACATGTATTCATTATTCCTCTCTAGCTATTTTATAATTAAGTGCTTGATTTTGCTGGTTAATCCATCGGCCATGTTAGTATCTATTCTTAAACAATTAAGTTTCCTTGAAATATTACTAGTAATTTTAATTTTTCTTTAATATAATTGTTATAATTTCAATGTTTGGTTATTTATCGCAATGTTTATTATTAAAGCATAATATGCATAAAAATTATATAAATTAATATCATCTTTCCTTCCAACGGTCAGTTATTTTTAAGAATAAGTAGCGTGTGTTTCACACGACACGCGGACTGCTTGAGCGATATTATTGTTAATTAGGTAATTGAACTTGACGTTTTTCATAATAAGTTTACTTTTACGAATTAAAAATAATTTAGACAATGTTTTCTTTCATAATATTTTTTTGTTTTAGTATTTTCGTTTTCATACAGGGAGTGGTATAGATATCCCTTTTATTTGTGAATAATGAATTTCACTAAAATATAATAAGGTTATTGTATATGGTGTAGGCTGCACCAGGCACCTCACGCGTGCACGAGCATTGTGAATACTTCAGCATTTCCGTTACGCAGTTATTACTTGTGTATAGATTTAATAAATAATTTTATTATAAAATAAAACATTATATTTGCATTTTGGCGTTTTATTTTTCATTTAACATAAATAGATTTTTTTCAGATATAACATGTTGAAAATATCATTTAATTTTCTTAGCTATTATACAAACGTTTTCAAGTGAAACAGTAGTGGGGACGTAATATGCGAGTCGAGCATCGAACCCGCGCTCCCTGAGGTACAAAACTCGACCCCAGTCTAGCAAAGCTTTAGCTCTTCTGCCGATCGTCTCTCGGGCTTCTTGAGTTAAGTTCAATGATTTCGTTCCTAATTCACTATCTGTGCTATTTAGTGTGGTGGGGTCAGCATTCGCGACCAGTCTCTTATCCCGGCTGCGGCCGTCCCCGCACGTGGCCCACGACACTATCCCCACTATAATGTTGAAGTCCTCCTTGTTTATCCCTAATTGCTGAAAGATAATATGTAGTAATAATAGTGAGGCTTTTGAGCCTTTTAGAGACAGAACATATTTAATAACTGCCGATGTAAAAAATATATTTTCAATTATAAAAGCATTAGTGGGACAAGATATTAAACATAAATTTTGTATTAAAACAGTTTTGTTAAAAAGTATGATATAAAAAATGGTATTAACATGAAATTTAAAAACCAGTTAAATGTTTTTCAAAGTGTACACTGAAGGTAATTTACTAAATTAATTTTATATACAATTTTAATTTCATATTGATCCAATATATTTCACACCTAGCTTTCAATTCATTTTTAAAATGTTTGTTACGTCATCTATACATACCTGGAGTTGCTCATTGGCAACATATCCCTGAGGTTGGCATCGATGGTGACAGCAAGTGGCGATCACGACACCTCTTACATACAAAGTACCTGCTGTGAGGCAACGGAGCGAGTAGTCTAAAACACGAATTTATATGACATGTTAATATGAACTTTTACTAATATTGTGAATGCTCTTGTTCTCAAACTTTAGTAGATTTTGCTTTTAATTGTAGATTAGCACATAGCATACACACAAATTTTAGGTTTGCTCAAGAACAGCTTCCTTTCTTAATCTATTCTTATTTCCAGATAAATTTAAAGAGTTTATTTAAATAATACCACCCTTTCCAGTATTATTAATATTAAGGAAAGAAAAACAGTAGGTCTATATTAATAACCAAAACGCACATACCTGTTGCTACACCACAGAGGTGTTTGGCAAACCCTATAACCGCTGAATGTGTCTTTACAGCCGGTACACGGTCTAACACTAAGTGTGCCAGATCAGCTCGCAGTCTGAACGATACATCCATATTTATTTCATTATTTGTTTTATCATCTGGAACTTGGTCATTTCTAGTATCCTCATTACTACCTATGTCATTGATATGATCATTTTTTGAACTTTCATTTCTCACGTGACTTTCTGATTCAACTGTGTTAGAATCTATTTTCATTTTCTTGCTAGTTTCACTGCTGTGATTAAGTAGCACTTCCCGTATTTTATTGTCGCGTTTGTGCCTTAGTGAAGCTCTTTCGACTAACAGTACACTACTACGGCTATCGGGTGTGCACCAAGCTCTCCATGCAAAGTATGATAGATGACCTGTAAAATTAATTATTATTTTAATATAATTTATACCGCGGGGAACGGCTAGAATAGTAATATTGCATAACATACAATAATAGTAGTATTGTAATGACTGAGATGCTCATTGAAAAACAATACTAGTAAGTACCTTTTCCAGCACCAAGTTCAATATATATAGTGTTATCACAGACCAGATTTTCTTCCTCAATGAGGTGCATAATCCTAGAAGCCTGGCGTAAGTGACGCAATGAGCTTTCTGTGCGACCAGTTGTTTGCCAATCTTCCATCACTGCTGCATGAATCTCTCTCTCAGACAAAGTCTCTATATTTTGTGCTATGTGCCCTAAAAAGTTTTACAAATAGATATTGTATTAATTATTGTTGAGACAAGAAATTAATGCTAATGTAAATATAACATTTTTGCTTTTAAATACATTATTCAGTCATACTAATTTTAATGTTCAACTTACTCTTATAAATAGAATTCACTTTATCTATAAGTTCAGTAATTTCCACAACAGGTGTTACAGAAAGAGGTTTCCGTGGAACATCTGTCTCTGGTGGGGCATTTACATTATTTTGGATATAGTCTGGAGCTGGCTGCTGTCGAGCATTACATATTGCCAAATGCTTCTCTAGTTTACTTATGTAGCAGGTGCTTTAATTTTAATAAAGGAAGATTTAAAGAAAATATACAAATTAAGTTATTGATTTGTCAAATTAGTTTTTAACCTTACAATCACTTTTTTCTAATTTACCAGGTTTAACCATGGTTCAACCCATTTAGTTTGAATTACGGAGTTTAAAAGTATTTTGGAATAAACCAGAGTCTAATTCTGCTACAAACTGGAGCTGGTTTGGCTGAACTAAGTTTTTATTGACTGCAGTTGTTTTGGAGAATAAAAATTATGAAGACTGACATCTCTATCAGATTAGGATAACTTACTGTTTTGGGTCATTTGGGCATGGTATTCGTGTGTCATCCTAAAAACAAATGTATCAACTATCAGTATATTTTGTAAAAGTTTTACCTAACCTCTCGGCTTTCACTTGTTTTTATTTTGTTGCATTACTTACTTTGCCCTGTTCAGTTCGCGGCTGCGGCTCATGTTCGCCACAATAGTTTTTGCCGGGCCGCACAGTCATGCGACATAATCGCTTTTTTCTCAAAACAAAGAACTGACATTGAGGCTTGTTGGTAGAATCCAGCTGTTCCTTAGTCATTTTATTCTTTAATTATTATAAATGAACACTGAAGTCTTAAAGTTTTTAGCTTATATCATATAAGCTAATGTTATATCTGGCTTATAAAATAGATTTAAGGTTTCATTAAATTTATTTATCAATCATTTATTAGTTTGATTAATTTTACGATTTTTTTATTATTAAGTATGAACGTGTCAAACCTCTACGTTAGTGAAATGTAAATATGTCATTGTCAATGGTGAATGGTGATCATTAGTATATTTTTACATCATAATAAAAATATGGAAATTTAAAATTTGATTAGCACAAATATTTAACGCACAATAATTAATAGTTACAGTATTTTTGCTCAGGTAATTGAATTTTTTAAAGATAATTATAACGTTTAAATATGTATTTAAATATCAAAAATTGTAATATTCTAATTATTTAACAAATTAACAGTTAGTCTCTTGACTCAAAGAGTCAATGACACACGACTCTATTAGATGGATCATGGAATATGGAATCGGTGGGTATTCTGAACTTTATTATTTTCATATCGAATTTCTGTTGTACTACACTGTCACACTGCTAAACAATATATTTTTATATGGCAAATCTAATAATTGCTGTCATTCGTCAACAATCAAAAATTTTGAGGTTAGGCGTCGCTTGGAAGTTACAAATTCGTATTAGTTTTATTTTATTTTCTGTGTATTATGTAGAACTGGAGTAGCAAAATGAGTTCTCCTAGAAACGATAGCGAGGAACCATCGTCCAGCACCGCGGGGTCTCGGTGTGAGGAGGATGGAGCAAATGACGCCGGTGCGTCTGGTCAACATCAAGCTGTAAAGCGTCGACTTTCGAATACTGTGATCGAAATATCTGATACAGAGAGTGATGACTCTGATGTGTGTGCAGTAAATTCTTATCAAGCTTCCGCTGATGAAGTCAAAAGAATTCGAAGAGGTTTGTAGTTTGTTTTGCGACAATGACAACAAACTATATATAGTTAACAGTACTGTCATTGGCGCGCGAATTTCAAACTTGAATTCACATCGATTTACAAAGAAGTTAAGTGTTTATAACTTGTTGCATATAAAGTAATATTTTTCAGCAGATTACTCGTCATCGTCGTCGTCGTCATCTTCAGACTACAGTTCGGACTCAGAGTCGCCGTGGGAGGATGACTCCTATGTCGTTGAGGATAAGTTTGAAACCAAAGCAATACAAGCTCAGCTCAACCCTAGAGCTAACAGAATGGATGACCCTAAAATAAATCCAGCATTACAGGTATGTGTCATAGAAGTAGGTACTGCAGGAATTACTTTATACACATATTTAATAAATAAATAATTGAATAAAAATAATAATTTATGTACTATTGATAAATACATTTTAAATTTATTCTGTTATGTTAATTGTTATTAATACTTTTTGCTATGCATCCAACAGAAATCTAGTATTATTAGACATTATTGGACTTGGATATCTTTTAGGCTCAAGAAGTTATAGAAAAACTGTCAGCACACTGGAATGATGGTAAAGACCATTCAAGCGAAGAGGTGTCCCTCACATGTGAGCCATTCAAGTTGTGTCAGATACACAACCTGCTGGCCAACCCCGAGATTATCAACAACATAGTTGATGACATGAATACATTGGATTGGACGAGAAAAAAGATGGACTTGTATGAGTTCCATCAAACTACGGACTTAGCCAACCTCACCTGGCAGAGGAGCATCCGAGGGATCTATGAGCTACTGAAGACTGAACTTAAGAGTTGGGTGAGTTTTATGTATGACAAAGTCAAAGTGAAATGTGCTTGCTTATACGAGAGTGGACTGCATTACCATTTCCTTTTAAGAAATAATAAAGTCTTATTCAAAATGCAAATTATGTAAAATAATGCACATATGCATGATTTTACATAATTTATATCATGTGATACAACATACCTTACGAAAAAAGCAAAATACCAAGAAAAGACATCAGGATCTATAAAACTATGTTTTAGGAAATATGTTAAGTGGTATACCACTACACATGATTCTTTTAGTTAAAAAAAATGTATAACTGATTATAATTTTACTTAATTTCAGGTATCCCAAGTAACAGGACTTGAATTACATGGGGTATCAGCATCTTGCTCACTTTATGGTCCTGGTGACCACCTGATGATCCGTGATGACCAGCTCTCTGACCGGAAAGTAGCATTTATTCTATACCTTGCGCCATGGAGACAGCCCAATTTGCATCAGCCACTTCAAAATGGAGATAAAGAAAGTAATCATAAGGCAAGTCTATAAATATTATATATTAATGGGTCCTTTGAACAAACTACATTTTAAACAAATTATGTATTAAACAAATTGGTAGAAAGTTTATTTCATAATAAAAATTCTATATTAGCTATTTTATATGTACTTATAACTTTTTATTAATAACAATCCTTTACACTTTACAGGAAGGGTGTTGGCGCGGATGGTCGTCAGAGATGGGCGGAGCGCTGGAGCTGTTTGCCAGCGAGTGCGCACCCGCACCTGCACCTGACACGCCTGACGGACCCAGTGTACCTGACGCACCTGACAAACCTGACACACCTGACGCAACTGACAAACCTGACGCACCTGACGCACACGTGCCTACACCTACACCCACGCACGTGGAGCGAACCATCCTGCCTGCTAATAATATGCTTGCATTCTTCCCTGTCAGCACCAAGTCCTTCCATCAGGTATGTTCCATTTACATTCATATATTTGAAAGAACCAACGTGCTTCAAATTTAAAGTCCTACGTAATAAATAGTTTTGGTGTGCTTTTATCCGTACCATTATTAAACTATGTATGTACTCATAGACAGATATATAAAATTATGACAAAAGTCAAATTGATCTTTATTTAATAACTAGCTGTGCCAGCGACTGCACCCGCGTAGTAAAGTGATTTTGGGCAGCATTTTTGAAAAGGCCTAACCCACGTCAACAAACGTTCAGCGAGTTCAACGTGATTCTTTAAATTGCCATAACTTTTTTATTTATCAACCGTTTGACATGAATTAAAGACTAAATGTTAAGTGAAGCTTACCACAATATATCATTGAAAACCCCATCTGGATAGGATAAGCCGTTTCTGAGATTAGCGTGCACAAACAAACAGACAAACAGACAAAAATTCCAAAAATCATTGTTTTGGGTTCTATTGCGTTAATAAAGGTCTCCTGTAATATTTTTTCTCTTTTGTCTTCCATGTACAGACAGGGACTCGTTACGTTTTTATTATATGTATAGATGTATAGACTAGCCGCCTGTCCCAGCTTTGCACATGTAGACATAGTACTAAATATGGCTTATGTTACTCTTAAAACAATTATTAAAATAGGTCCAGTACTTTTTGAGTTTATTAGTTACATTCAAAATAAAATCCTTCCTCTATAAAGAGGATTATAAAATATTAGTGTAGATTTAATGGAGCGTGGTCACAAATTGGAGCATGAGGGGCACTAGTGTAGGGGTGTGCGCGCAGGTGGGCGAGGTGGTGTCGCTGGAGCTGCCGCGGCTGAGCATCAACGGGTGGTTCCACGGGCCCGCGCCGCCGCTGCCTCCGCCCCGCGCCGCGCCCGCGCCCCGCAAGCACAAGCTGCACAGCAAGCCCGTGAGTACACGCTTGTAACCCCCCCGGTTCTACTTACATTGCTTTCTTTGTAATGTGCAATAAAGTTTTATTAATAAATAAACACTGTCTGTGTCCGAAACCAATGAAGAAACATAGGAAATTTATTTTTCATTATTCCCTAATTTAATATCGAAATATTCTAATACTGAAATAATATAAGTGCAAACCTTATCTTCATCATAAGTGTATGCGTCGCACCCTTAGTATTCAATTTCGTACTAATGATTCGTTGCCGTTGGCGCAGGTGGTGCTGCAGCAGTGGGTGGAGAGCACGTACATGTCGGCGCGGGCGCGCGCGCTGGTGCAGGCGCAGATGGAGCGCGCCAGCGAGGTGTGCCTGCGCGACCTGCTGCCGCCCGCGCGCCTCGCGCCGCTGCTGAGCGCGCTCGCCGCGCCCGGTACGACCACCGCACACACGCGCACGCACATACACACACACACTCACACACTCACACTCACACACACACACACACTCACACTATAATTAGATGTAGATAGAGGGCGAAAGATACAAATTTAAATAATAATAATAATAAACATTTCATACAGCGCCATCTAGTCCCACGCTAAGCAGAACTTGTGTTATGGCAACTAGATAACGGAATATATTATATACATATACATACTTTTTCATAGCAAACATAGCAAAACCCCAGAAAAATACTAACGTAAATTACAAATATATTTTTCCGATGTGGGGATCAAACCCATCACGACCCTTCGCGCAGAAAACATTTGTAATACCACTGCGCTAAGCAGTCGTTAAAAAAAGATAAATAATGAGAGACTGAGAACGAGCAAGTGTATAAATTAATTGTTTTGTTTGGTAATAAAATTAAGGGCATCATTTTGACTGTTTCAGATGTCCCGTGGGAGGTGTGCGACGAGCGGCACCAGCGGCGCTACGAGCGCGTACCGGCCGAGTGGCTGGCGCGGGAGGAGAGCGGGGAGGGCGGCGAGGGCGAGGGGGCGGAGGGCGAGGGCGAGGGGCGGCACCCGGCGCGCGAGCTGGCGCGGCTCGTGAGCTCCAGCAGCTGGGCGCGCCTGCTGGCCGACTGCACCGACCTGGCCGTGTCGACCTACAGCCGCCTCGAGCTGCAGCGCTGGCGCCGCGCCGACTTCACCGTGAGACACCACTTACTACCTTCTAACTCACCCACACACACATTCGCACTAGAATTATAAATGCGAAAGTGACTGTTTGTTCTGTTCGCACACGTAAACTAAAAATTCACACCTAATATTCTATGGAATTCACTAGCTAGACCCAAGTTGGCTCTCTTTTATCATAGTATTTTAATATTACTAACGTACAAATAATAATAGCAAAACATATTCCAATTCTCTTAAAAACTCTTGACAATATTTAATAGAATTTCAAAATAGTTTTCTGACTTTTTTTTCAGCTCCTCCCAGCGAGAGAACAGTATCAAGAGCCGAGGCTCGAAGCGGTCCTGTACCTGGGAGTGCCAGAGCACCCCATCTGCGGAGGACAGACGGTGTACGTGGCACCCGAGGAGGCGGAGGGCGGGGGAGAAGCTCTCGTCACCCTCCCGCCGATACACAACGCCTTGAACCTAGTCTACTGTGACGCTGGGGCGGCCTCCTTCACCAAATACCTCAGCAAATTAACTATGAAGGAAGATGAACTGTTTTATATTCTAACATGTACATATAGTGAGTGACAGTGAGACAGTGATTATAGTGAATGATGTGACATTAATCAGCTGTTCGTGCTCCCGATAGTTCCCTAGTGGAGGTTTGTACATTATACCTGTAAATAGTTGCATCTTTGTTTGAGAGTATCTTAAAATGTATTTTAATTGTAACATTTATTATATAATTTTTACAGAATCGGTAGAAGTGTTGAAATAATATTAATTAGGAAATTGACGCTCACATCTATTGAGATTATGGGTGTTTCTGTTGTTTGAGGATTCGTTTGATAGATATCATCTCTTAGTTTAAGCATCACAGTAACAAAAATTTTCTATAAGCCTGTTCACCAATAACTAAAAACGTTATAATATAAATTACCTTAAACAAACTATAGATTAAAAAAATGTTTCTTTTTACTATCAACAACAGATTTTAAATATATTTGTCTAAGTAAAATTTAAAAAAAATAATGGTAATGTTTTGTTAAATACATTTTTAACATACATATTTTCTTAGTAATATTAATGTAGAAAATAAATTGATTTGCTTGAATAATTTATTAAAGGGCAACAGAAAGGTAACTGTTTTTATGGTATGACAAAGCTTACCAAATAAGTATTTCTTCAGCTCACACTGTTTTTAAAAAATCCTTTTTGACCATATTTAAATATATACTACATATATAAAATGGTGATACATAACTGTCATAATATAATAGACATCTATGATGATTCAAAAGTGCTACATTGCAAAGCCTAGTTTTGAAATTGCATTTTTCACTTACAATGCATAAATGACTTTGTATAGTTGTAGTGTATGAGGGTAGAGTGTTGTTTGTCTCGGGAGTTTACGTCATAATATATAAGTCTAGGCCGGTAGCGGGGAGTCAGTCTGTGTCAGACCGTCGTTTCGGTAGCATGTGGTGGTACGTAGGCGAGCCAAATATTATAATCGGGGAATACTACAATAATCTAACATTGTTTTACTTTATATATAAATGATTGTGTTCAATTAACACTGGTGTAATATTGTTTTTCGAAACAATAATATTATATGTCTTTGAGATGAAGCAATAATATAAATAATAATTAGTAGATAGTTAAAACCAAGTTACATGAACAGACCGAGTATGGGATGCATAGTAGTTAAGAAGAAATTAAGTTTTAAATAATAACACATTGTTAAACTATGAATAAGTTTGTACCATGAGTGTGTGTCTGTGTGTGCGTGTATGTGTACGGGATACACATGCAACTTGTATATAATTGACCCAATAATAATGAGTGATTGAAAAAGAAGCTAACAAGAAGAAGAGAATGCAGATCACTCAATGTTTTTAATAAATATTGTGCAAAATGTTTCGTGTTTTATTTCAACACTAGTGAAGGGCTCGCTTGCATACATTATCTCTTGAATCACTCTATCTATTTGAAAAATGAATGTTCACTCATTTTATACAAACATTTTCTCACTTGAAAAAGATTTATTTCCAATTAATTTTTTCCTATAAACTAGCAGAATATGACGAATGATTATGACTGAAACTGCGTGTAGCTCAGTTGGATAAACATATATATTTTTTTTAAATATAGGGGGCAAACGAACAGGCGAGCCACCTGATGGAAAGTGGTCATCGCCGCCCATCAACACTCGCTTGCTTGCCAGCTCTGGAGTGGGTTGTCGGAATATATTATATTTGTCTTTAAAATATTTTTAAAGCTATATTTCAATTAAATATTGTTCACATATTGAGAGTAGTTAGTAAGCAAGCGGGCTTGTACCCGTAATCCCGCTATTAAGGTCGCGATCATCCCGCGATATTAAGCGCTCGCTCCGCCCCGCCCCCGCGGCGACCTGGCCTCACTATTTTACTATTATTTATTTCCTCGTGTCTTCTATCACGATATCGGCAACAGAGGAGGAAATGATTACAGCTAAATCGTATTGGGGATGTAAAACTGTTTAGAAAGTGCAATCAAGAAACATGAATTGATTTTATTTCTATTTTCGTAAAAATGATAATTCAAAATTCATATAACTACATACACTCAGTTAAATAACACGATCTTCTCCATCGGCGCTATTGTTCGGAAAATGAAAGCATGCTAGTTTGTTTGTATCTACGTATACGTTTGTTAGTTGTTACTCTTTCATACAAAAGGTACTAAATAGCTGAAATTAGACAGTAGCCTTATCCCGGTAAAAGGGACTGAAAAGTACCGTGTATGTTCGCGGGGCACAGCTAATAATTATTATAAATCGATCGTTTCGACCGCTAGGAATTCATGTAAAGGAAAAATGTATACAAAGTAAACGGGAAGAATTTAAGAAAGGTCAGTTCGGTGAGACCGCGAGTTGGGGTTAGGGTCACGAGTCACGCGCGGCGGGGTCCCGCAGGCTGTATCAATTTATCGAGCTCACAACTTTGTCTCAGCTTGTGAAGTGTCGCTCTTGATTTTAAAGTTAAGACGTTGATTGTTTCCTGCGAGAGTTGTAACTTTGCAGTTGCACCATTGCAGTGACGATAAATCATATTATCAAGGTTAAATATACATGTCTCACTTTAAAAGTGATATTCACTGTAGAGTGATATGTAATATAATATAATTCACCGTCATATGTAATACATAATTTGTTATATCCTGTCTACTGCCATGTCTATATCCCAATATTTAACACAAAAAAAAAAATCAATGAGTGTTTTTAGAAAATAAAACTCAAAAATTTTGGCTGAATCGCTGCAGTGAGAACAATTGAAGCCTTACATTTCGATCTATGGTAAAATTTTCATTTACCTTCTAGTGGCGCCCTACAGCTTATCTGCGTAAATATTTTTCTCTAATACGGAATATGTACCAACCGAGAGTCAAATATAAATGCAAGTCGGAATTCAGCCGCCATGAAGATAAACATCTTTTATCTAGGTATACATTAAAAACTTTGTTCGTTTATATAGTTGAACAAATTATAATATTATATGTAAGTAAATATATTTACGTTACGTTTAGTTGTTAGTGTAGATACATGTATGGGAGTGCATCGTGGTATAGTGCGTGGTGTACCGTGTTCGCGTATCGACATTCGACTATCGACTACGTCTTGCCGCTCGTAAAGCGCTATCTCGCGTTAAACGGTTAACGGCGTGTTGGCGATCGCGCTAAGTGATACCGTTTTATGATCCACATGAGACACCTTACGATTACACTATACAATACACACTGCACACTACACTCGCTATTAAAGCTTCTTCTTCAATGTATACTTTGTTTAACTCGCAGCAGTCTTTGAAGCTTTTTTATTAGAAAGAGGTTTTTAAGAGGTGGGCGGGCAATACGGACACCTGTCACTTTTCTCATAAGTATATCAATATGTCATACTCTTAGATAGGTACATGATTATTATAACAAATGGATATTAACAAAATTCGCGATCGAAACCCAAGCGATTCCTTGTGTATAAAAAGCTTGGAAATATGTATAAAATTCTATTCAAATGGGATAAATGTTTTATAAGATTAAAATCATTCTTCATTTCTTTCAGTCGTTCCGTTTAAATTCTTAGTTCTTAAAAACTTTAAGCAAATCTTTTCACGCTGAGAAAAACGCTTTCCTTTAGAATTTAATAAAGTTCTTTAAAAGTTTGTCATTGAAGGAGATCATATCAGTAGTAGTTAAAAATACGTTCAGGGCCTCAGAGACAGGCACAGGGAAGAACTCTTGTATGAAGCTTTATATATCATAACAATCAGACGAAATAACAATACCTACCTACTCGTATGTAGCAATTTTACAATACCTGAAACGTTTCTTACATATTCCTGGATAGCGTATACGCTACGATACCTATATATAAAAAGCCATAGGCAACAGCTACGTAAATTTTCAAACTGAGCCCGTTTTATTCCTAGTAAGAACCAATAACTAAATTTAATTTTAAAAAGCGGATTGCACACATTTTTTATATATAGCTTGGTATATTAATTAATACTCTATTTGCAGTGATGTTTTATGCACTTAATAACACATCCTTTTTGATCTTATTTTTAATGTCAGTAGCTAAAAGTAGATTGTTCATCTTCAACTTTTGTCATTCGTAACGAAATGACTAAAGGTTTTGGTTTCAAATACTTATTATTTCAAAGCTTGCAAATGAGTGTACGTTGAAGCTCTCTGCGCGTCGTTTCGTCCCTGGTAAAAGGATTGCGATGAAGACAGGCATCGAAACAGTTTGCACGAGCAACTTGCCGACTTAGTTCGCCTCACTTGGCGCGACGTATCAATTCGCCCGGCCCAGGTCACCCCGCCTCATACAATCACAGATTTGACGTACATTATTATCATCGTAATTTATATAATAGAAAAATCATGGAATTATCTAACTACTGGGTATGTTCATAGTATATTGACGAATGACGATAATGACGAATTGCCATCAACCTCTAGAAACGTTTATATCACAATAAAATGTACAGTATGTTTTTGAACAGGGACAAGCCATAAAGAGCGTTAAAGAATGAAAGAGAGAGTTATATTCGCGTATTAAAAACATTAGTAAGGTAACCTAATATCGATAATGATTAAAAAATGATTACAGGAAAAATAATATTATAGGTACCTACACTACGTTGTGGTCTAAACTGTTATTTAATAAAGGAATATTATGGATAGGGATACGCTGCATTTTGTCATTCATAATATTTCGGTTTATTTGTTATTCAGAGCTCTTATACATGTGAGAAGCTATCAAAAAAATATACCGAGGTGTATTATGTACTTAAGAACAGCGGAAACACGTTTTTAGTCGAATCGGACTAAATTGTATAGCGGGCGCTTTCATCCGATGACATTTGCAAAGAATGTTTGCGGATGCTAATGGACGTTCACTCAGTATTTCCTCCCCTTTAGCTCGTAATGTCGTTCGAGCATCTCTCTGATATATTCGACTAGCTTTCGCGTGCCACTTTGTTTTATGCCACTCCATAAATATATAAAAAATCAAGTTAATTATAAATACTTCATAATACTACCTAATTATTATCCTACTGTAGAGTTTGGTTTATAATTTTTGGTTGAATAAACTTCCAAATTACAAGCATTATACTTATATTTACTAACTGTGTTTTTTCTCTTAAAATGTGTTCTTACAACGACACAAATACATATTGGTACATTTGTATATTATTATTATTATAAGAAGGAATATACATATTACATACAAACAAAACTTTTATCTGGCAACTTCTAGCGACAAAGCTAACACTTAGCTTTAACGTTTTTACTTTAAGTTTCTTTTTATCGCATTTAAAGAACGCATTTAATTAGTTCAGGCAATTTAGAATATTATCATACCGTTTTAGCGAATGAATCTGAAACACAGCGACAGTCGGGAACTATTTTTTTTTGCTTTTTGCGCTGTTGTGTTGTTGTGTTGTTGTGTTGTTGTGTTGTTGTGCTGGACGAGATCGGATTAGTGTTCCTTTGTTTTTCAAGCTCTCGATATCACAGACGACTTTTCATATCCCTCTGTTTTTATTTAAAAATAGTTTTATGTTTTTAGAGTCGCTGTGCCTTTTACGTGGAATGAATTACTGTTAATATAAAAATTTAAAAATAAATAACGTATTTGTTACGGATTTATTTGAAATCGCATTTAAGCTGAATGATATAATATTTCATTTGTTATGTAATACTTCCTTAAAAGCAAAACATTCGATATGTATTTGCTATCTAATATAATTACGGCCGCTCCAGGTACCTATTGCAGTCGGATTAACACTCAACATATTACATGTAACAAAATAAATATAGTACACCATTTATTTTAAAAGGAAATTAGAGTACACACAAATGTATACCAGTAGTATTGTCTTTTACTTGGGATACTATTTTTTCCGCATACTATTTTGTCCGTCCACATAAGGGGTAGTTAGTGAAGTGGACTTCCGCGCCGCACGTGGAACTATCAACATAAATATTCAAGCATGAACTTATATTTTTACTAGCCGTTGCCCGCGACTCCGTCCGCGTGGACTTTCATATAAACTTAGTCCCCCTCTTCCCTCTTCCCCCCTTATGCGGTTTCGTGGTTTGGCTGTGAAAGCGTAAAATTATAAAAAGTTTCACCCCCCTCGAGCAAACTTTTGGGGGGTCGGTTTAACAAAAAACTAGCCTATGTCCTTCCCCAGGACCATCTGTGTACCAAATTTCGATCTAATCTGTTCAGTAGTTTTAGCGCGATGGAAAGACAGACAGACAGAGTTACTATCGCATTTATAATATTAGTATGGATTGTATTATGACTTGCCAAATTATTTTTGTCTGAATCTCCCACAAGACGTGACGCCTTAAGCTATTTTATTCTATTGTTTAAATTTCAATCCGGCCCTTAGTAAGTTAGTTAATACATTTTGAGAGTTACAGTAGCGTTCCGATGAAGTGTAAAGTGCAAAGCGTAGTGTTCAATTAAAGAAACAATGTATCGTTGGATGGAGCGGCGCGGCGGAGGCACAATGCTTTGTTCGTTTCAATTTAAAGGCTGGCAACACATTAGTAAAACTATGAGTGCTCATAGCTGGCATCGATCATTATGCTGCTTTTCTTCTTTTCTATCTAATTCAGTATACTGTTACAAACATGATAAGACTTAGGTAGCAACATTTTTAAAATAAGAGATTTTTGAGATAATTTAAATATGATACTTTTTTAATTTAAAAAAATGTTTTGGACCAAGACATATATTTCCTCGTAATTATTTGGCAATGCAAGTTAGTTCTATGATATATAAAGAATAATTAGATTTTCATAGTAGAATTGTTCAATAATTAGATGTTAAATATTGTCGCATTGTTGTTATAAATCGTAAGATCGGTCGGTTATATGTGTAAGAGGCTGCAGTGTGCACGGAGCGCGGGCATTTGTCTCCCAGACTCCCAGTAAATATGCATAATGTACACGTGTTGCTCACTCGTTCACTGCTCTCGTCTATCGCCTGTCGTGACTCGTGGATGGTGAATGGTGAGTGCATTCGTGATGAATCGGCCGAGCTCGGTGCACACATGTCAACTGTCAAACTGACAGCAATATTTTCGAAATTATCAGACGACAAAAGGGCGTGGGTTCAACCTAAACCGTGGAAAACGTTCTGTATCGAAAGAAATAATTAAATTAAGAAGAGGAAAAATAACGAAAAAAAGTAAATATATCTATCTGCTTGTAATTCGTTTCAACGTCTTAACAACTGCATCGATTTTAATGAAATTTGTTACGCTCTTTATTTAGAGATTAAGAAAGGCTATCGTTTATTTTAAACTGTCGTAGCGCTGTAGCAAGGCGTAGCTCGTGTGTTTTGGTTACAGACCGTTGTAATATATTATAATGTTACTAGCTGTGACTCGCGGTGTTACCCGCGTAGTTCCTGTTCCCGGGGCAATACCGGGATATAAAGTATACTTTCTTTTTCGGTTCAGTAGTTTAGGATTCAATCGCGGACAAACAACGTGACACATTTTACAATGACACAGATACATATTTTTTTAACAAGTAGAAATTTTTTTTTTAAATATACGTTCTACAAACTATAATTATCTATGCACAGTTAAATAAACTGAATTATCTTTTGTCTGTGCGTCTATAGTTGCTCCTAGGAACTGTGGAATTGAATTTTAAAATTCTTATGCTATTTTAGGTTACGTTTTTTTAATGATAAGGTTTTGGTAATGTTCAGCGTATAATGAGGGAATATTATGAATCGTTTATAGAGGGCGGGGTGGTAGTGGGGGCGGGGGCGGGTAGGAGGGGGAGTGCCCCGGGGGGGGGGGGCTTGCTCGTGAATTACAAAATGTAAAATATGTCGTAATGTATTCCGCATCACAGACCATCTCGCGACCCCGCGCTCTTGCTAGCATTGTGTTCCTTTTACAATTTTGCCTCTCGAGACTAACACAAATATAACATAAGAAAAATCTTTTAAATTGGTTCAGTCGTTTTAGGGTTACAAACGAACTGATTAAAACAGGTGTAACGCATACCGATTAGTTTTGCGTTTGGAAAATTTAATATTCAAAATAAATTTTACCTACTACACACGCGAGAATAACCGACTGGCAACTTCGATTATTCTTTTCATTATTTCTTCTAAGTACAGACTTTATCTTATTATTTACAATTTAAGGTTTCGTTTTATTTAGTTAAATTTATTTAAAAATTACTTTATAATAAAATATATTGTTTTTCATTTTAGCAAAATAATTTTAGCTAGTTTTGTATCGATTTATTGCAAAAAATATTAAAATGATCGCTGTCGTTGAATGCTTTCTGTGAAAAGGGATTTCGTTTAAGGGAGTTCGAAACGCCAAGGGGGTCTTGATTGATATTATATGTATTTACAAGAAAAACATCATATCTTTGTGATTAATTTGTCATCAAGTATGCATAGCTCTAGCATAGGCTAGATGGCGCTGTATAAAAAATAAAAATGCAATACCAATTTATTCATTCTAGAAGGCCTTCATTGCCTGAGATTCGCGCCCATTACTGTTCGAGTTTTTGTTCGCGACCGAAAACGAAGACTGTTAATCTCCACCCACATAATCGCCATAATTAATGATTGTAAATTTATTTATATTCCGCGAGGGTTGACAGAAATCTAATGGACGCCAGAAAAACTTCATTTTCAGTTGTGACGGCCGCCATATTGATGAGCACCTTTCAAGTTCTTTTGTACGCTGACAAAATATTTTATTTATAAATCCTGTTTAATGGTAATGCTCGGCTGATGGCACCTTTCTTGTAATGATTCTCTTTGAGCGCGTGATTCGTGTATAAGTATTTATTAATTATCCTCTCCTAATTACTAGTACAAAGTTACAACTATTCGTTTACTATATTTTCTAGTTCGTTTTATATTTCTGATCGCATGGGCCTCATTCTAATACTACGGCGTTCGGACTATGTTTAATTACGTAAAACCTTCATTTTGAATCACATATATTTGTGAAAACCGCATGGAAATCCCGGCAATTTGTTTAGAGTCAGACAACGCTTTACAATATGTCGTAATAATACAAAAAAACGCTATCTTTCATTTTGTTACAGAAATCCTGTGAGTTAACTCGAAATGATAGTCCAATTAGCGCCAGCCCTTCACCGAGAGAATGAAATAACCAAGTGATATATTTATTTGCGCGCTAATTCCCGCAATCCCGGGAGTCTTGTCTTCAGTTTAGCAATTTAAATAGCCAGAGTTACCCTCTTTTGAATGAATTCATCTAAATATTCAACCGTTGTCCTTTCCCAATACTGCTGATCGATAATCAACTTTATTCTTAAGTGTTAGGGTGTATATTGGTTCGTTAGTTGCGCGGTTGGGTTGAACAATTTGATCGTTTCAGTAGAACAAATGCAACGCTTGGTTACAGTTCATTATAATAATATTTTAAAGTAGACCGCTTATTACGTCTCGTTTAAATTTAAATAGTACAACGATACCTCAAACTTATGCTAAAGGTATATTCATTGATGTGCAAATTATTTGAGATTATTAAATTAAATTTGAAATAAACCTGCCAAGGGTGTGTCGACGTGTGGGGTTGGTCATAAAGGGTTCTAGACTATTTCCTCTTGATACTTTATTTACTAGGTTACATAGGATAAAAGGGCTTGCGAATTTTTATCAAGGATTTTGTGTACGGAACCCAAAAACCTAATGTTACTGCAAACCTAACGGTCGGTATTGTAATGAGTCGATGCTATATAGAAATGAGCACTTAAATGGTCGCGTTCTATCGACGGGCCATTACGCCGAGACCGTTTGTGGGTTGTAGCGCGGGGAGCATTGTAATGCGTTCTGAGCCTCGAGTGCACTTCTCTGTACATTACACTGTAGCAACTAGCAAATAGCAACTAGCAGTATATTCATTTAGTACGTATCATGTATTTAAATACTACATAAGCAGTATTATATAACTGGCCCCGCGGTTTTACCCGCGTAGTTCCCGTTCCCGTTGCATTACCATTAAGTATCCTATGTTGCAATCCAGGCTATCACCTATCTACATACCAAATTTCAACTAAATAGATCCAGCCGTTTTTGCGTGAAAAAATAACAAACGTTCATTCATGAACTTTCACATTTGTAATATTAGGAGGATATATCTTTCTTCAACTAGGCTGCATACAGTGACACTTTTGAACAGTCGTGGTATTACAAAACACTCATTTACCACTAAAAAGGTTCAAAAGGCAGTTTCTACAAAAAAGAAAGCAAGAAACTGTGGTAGTTGTTCTTTTGAAATAAAAATATACAATTGTAATTAGAGGGTCACCTTCCTGCGAGCGTTAAGTAACAAACTAACTAAAAACACTAAGATTAGGCATCCCTATTAGTAATATTAGTATAGATAATGAATCACGGTAACTATACATACAGGAGTAAAGTTTGTCCGTTTGTTGAATTGTAAGGAGTAATCTCGGGATCTACTGAACCGATTCTAAAAATTCTTTCACCAATAGAAAGCCACATTATTGCTGAGTGTCATAGGCTATATAAAAAAGGATTGTAAACATTAGGTATGCTCAACGAAAAGGGCACGGGTCATCAGTATAAACGAATAAAACCACGGAGTGACACTACTATTAAATACGACTAATAAAACTTAATTCCACTTAACTCTTGCTTAAACAATTATAGCTTTCTCGTGAAGTGTACTCGCTAATATAACATTCTGGTATAGTTCACTTAGTCGTAGCGATATTTCCTCAATAATAGAGTAATAAATGGTTGGAACCGCGCGGCGTGGCTAGTTACTTAGTAAGTAAAGATTGGGACACGATTGTTGGGTAATGACGCCCATGCTGTATACTACGCATATGATATTCATCGCCTATAAAATACTAATTGTTAATAACTTCTAATTATGTTACTATATTATACATATAATTTACTAGTAAAGTAGCACTCTGCAATTACTTAATTAACGGTATAGCATCTTAGAAAAAAATCCTGAAAAGGTGGTGAAGGTGGTGGTAAAAAATTGGTAATGCTGTAAACACAGAAATGGGAACTAATGTTTTTATTTCTATGGCTGCAAAAGAAGAATAACATGTAAGTATCGGTAAGGTGTTTTTTAAATATACCTCAGGATGAACACCACGGCCGCCTACACTAGCACTTGTATGACTAGGTATGTGTTGCCAACGTTCTATTTTAGTGAATCGAAATTTACGATTTAAATATTGAAATTATAAAAAAAAAAAGTGCGTTCAAACAAACAAACACACTGGCTTATAATAGAATTTAATATGGTTAAAGACAAATAAAAATATGAGGGGCGTGTGTAGTCGCCGGGCAGATGTACCAATAAACATTGTAGCTATTAAAAGCGTATTATTTACAACTATTTTCTAATAAGCTGTATGTCTATGTGCAAGTATAGTTCATTGTCGACATGGTAGTAGTAGCGTAGCTGTCAAGAAGGCCCCGGCGCGTTCAAAAGGGTTTTATCAAACTAAACAAGTTAACTTAAAGTTTAAGTAAATGATGAATACAAAAAAAACGTACCATAGGCAAAGATAACTCTAGAAGATTAGAAGCAAAAATGTTTATTATTTATTTTTGCACTTTTCTAGAGCATGGGTAGTGCCTTCGAATTCCGTATCCGAATATTTATAATTATTCGAAACTGAGCGCTTTCATATTCTTATGTGACAAGTTTTTTACACAGGGCTTGTTTGCCCCCTGGCGAGCCACCTGATGGAAAGAAATGGAACATTCGCGGAGCTTGACAGTTCTGGAGTGGGTTGCCGACCCTTGAGAATTATATAACTGTTAAAATATAATCACCTAAGTAATCATTCATTCATCATTTTTCTAAAATATAAAACGCTGTATCCTCCGGGAATAAAGTTACAATGATATCTTGTCTCGTACTGCGCTTGGAATCGTGGCGGCAACGGAAGCTGCTTTATATTCTGTCGGTGTGAAATGGTTTCCTTAATTCGATTGCAGATTTGCTGATCGCTGTCCGATGGGTCCCCTGAGAGTCCTGAGAGCAGAGCTGTGTACCGGAGGCCCCCATAGCGCCGTACATGCGCCCCTGAACGAAACATATTTCTTTTAAAGGGTCACTTGAAATGAAATGAATGAAATTTCTGCAAGATTGCATCCCGATACGAACGACGCGACGGTATGAAGCTGTAAGTTAATTTTAGTTTTGTTGTATTGTTTTGTTAATTATAATCATAGACGTGGTGTTATTATTTTAAGATAATAAGATAATTTTATTTTATTATGAATAATGTGAAAAGTGTGTTTTTGTGTGCAACAAATACAATTTTTTATATCAACTTGTATAAAGAACAACTTTAAATACCATAATATAGTTATTTTAATAATATAGAACACTCTGTATTTCTCCGTAATGCCATTTTTTTAATGATGAAAACTGAAGTGTTTATGGTACCGGCATGAAATTTTATTCGACTATTCGTATCCCTTCACTAATAAATCTGTAGTAACAAGAAAAATCAATAAAGAACGAAATAAATTCTATGCTAAGTTCGTGCTTGATATCGGGAACATCGGCAATGCCAAGTTTAGAGCGAAACTAATTACCGAATACCGAGAGTTGTCGTTTTTCAGGAAACGCCGTCGGTCGGAACATGTCGTACTTTACCGACGCTCCGACACGCGCCACCATGGTGCCACACGGTGCAACACTGAACTTGTATCGAAGATATTACATGTTATTAATAAATGGAACATTAATTACTGTTGTACCATTTTGTTTTATAGGAGCAACTATAAGAGCTTCTTGAAGATTCTTCTGTGTAGAAACTGCTTTTCCAACCGGTGGTAAACAATCGTTTTGTAAATCAATAAAATTTCACAATGTTATTATGATATATAGCTTACTTGAATAAAGATGCGTTTGTCTTCGACTATGCACTGGTGTTGGCATACAGACTATAGTAAAAGTTTGGATATAAGCCTTAGTAGATTCGTTTACTTTTACAACCAGAATAGAGTAACAGACGACTGAAAAACTGAAAATGAAATCATGTAGTTGTGACCTGAACTGAACGATTGAATGAATGATACGTTCAAGAATCGCGCAATACTTGTTGTCTAGTGTGTAGAGTGTAGAGTGTACACTAACACTCAACTGGATTGCACGGTATTCTAACATTTCCATTCATTTAAGAGCCTACAGTGGCCAGATATTTTGAATCCTTGGGACAGTTTAAAATAATTTAACATCTGGTATAAATGTTTTGCATCATTCAGTCTTAGCTCACAATTTTTATATTTGTAAGCTTTACTCTAAAATTTGACCAAGGAGTCTGAAAAGGTGATGGTGACACATGATTTGCACTGTCACCGAGACGACAGAACTGAGTTGTATTTTGCTCAGTATAATTCCGATTTAACTCATACAGCATAATACTACATTTCCCTAAAACAAATGCGAATCAGAACAAGAATTGCTTTACTAAAGAATTTTATGTTAAACAAATTGAAACAGTAATTTAAGTGACACTACAATTTTCATAGGTTTGTGTTTATTTGTGTCTGTTACCCGTTTGCGGCATAATTCCATAGTTTAGTGAAGTGTTTGCAGACACAGTGTAACTAACTAATTACTCGTCGTGGAACTTTCTCGAACGCAAATCTCCGCATTTGGATATATTATAGTAACAGCATTTGTAATTTGCAATGCGATATTTTTTTCGCTTTCAATTTCATTTATGTCATGTTGTAAAAATATATAGAAAGATATATATTATGAAGTATGAACTAAAATTATAACAGCCCTGTAAGATATATGTAAAAATACCAAAATTCACAATGGATGAATTTGGAACCATATTTTTTGCAAGGCCTCACGTGCATTTGGCCCTCTATTCTAAGTTATTTTCATTAAAACAGTGTAGCCAAAAAAGTTTAAAAATAACTCACATTCTCCCATTTAAATTAAGTAACCAATAATCTATAAAAGTCTTACTAAATAATGAAATATGGTGTTAGTATCAGATTGGATGACATCGCAGCCCGGCACCGCTGCTCCTTCCGTCTCGCTACATGCCCAGCCCGGCCCATTGTCCGCATGCTGTGAGCTCACACGCTCTCACATGCTCTCACACGCTCTCACATGCTCTCACACGCCCTCACATGCTCTCACACGCCCTCACTTGCTTGTACAGGATCTGAATTCTGAACATCTCCAGCATTTCGTGTCATTTGGACCCGCAATAGTTGCCATATACATATCCATCATGGCGTCGTAAATGTCATTGCTATATTTACTTTGTAGGGCCACTTGTTACGTTTTATTGGCTGAGATCCGCAACTTTACCCTCGTACGCTATATCCAGCTATTTATTGTTGTTTTGTTTGTTTGTTGCTGAAATCTTTGGCCAATACAATCTTTTAATTCTTTTGGTTAAGATTTAAAACATTTTATAAGATCTTCAGGGAATCAAAAATTTTACCTCCTACAAGCCGTAAATTGTACCGCTTTCTAACGTAAGAATGTAAATTACAAGAGACTAACAATTTCTTAAACTCTATAGAATCTTTATTAATTTAAGTTTAATGTAGAACTTAGATAATCAATTTAAAATTGTTTTTTTTGTCCTCCGTTGGTTTTACAACCATTGTTTTCCGGTAGATTAAAATTAGAACGCAAATAAAACTAGTTATTCAATATTTCGTCATAAATAGTTAGTCATTGTGACATTTAGTTATAAGCATAGACTAAATGAATACTATCAACATTATTTAGCTAATATTGTATTACTGCTAGACGAAGTTCAGTGTTGGGGCGATTTGTGAAAATTGGAACAATGTGGAACAAACAAGTGGTCGATTTAGTAGTGTACATAACATCGTCGGAGCAGGCGACTCATATTTCATGGCGTCGCTCGTGGACCGCCGACATTGTCAACCAACATATTGCTATTTGGCGGGAATTGACACTTCATTATGTTGTGAAATTTATTTATTTCCTGCGCCCGCGTAATACCAATCCCGTTTGTTTATCCTTTAATTTTGTCCTAAATAAATTTTGGCGTAATAAAAATTAAACTAACTTACAATCAATTATCTAATTTGCAGCCTGACGTTTGCCCGGTGATTCATATTTATTTTGTGGTGTACTGAAGTACAATGGTAAGATGGCATTCGACTGTCGACAGCCGCAGTGTGCGGACGTGCCTCAATAGTGACATACATACAGTGTCAGTACAAGATATATTTAGTACTAGCTGTTGCTCGCGACTTCGTCCCCGTCGGATCTATTTCTATTATTATGTTATAGTGAGTCAATCTTAGAAAATAGACATATACCGTCGCGAACTTTTTTTTAGATCATTTAAAGAGGAATAATTCTTTAATTCATATTTTTTGGTATCTTGAACCGTTTTCGCAGTGCACGCAAAGGAAGCCCTCAAAGATGAATAATTTTCCCCGTTTTTTCCACATTTTACATTATATTTCCGCTCCTATTAGTCGCAGCGTGAAACATCACGCATAGGCTACATAACAATGTAAAAAAAGCTTTCCTCGGTAAATAGTCAATTCAATAAAAAAAGAATTTTTCAATTCGAACCAGTAGTTCCTGAGATTAGCGCGTTCAAACAAACAAACTCTTCAGCTTTATATATTAGTATAGATTGCTTATTAGTGTTTGCGTGTATTTTACTTATTTTTAAGTACCTAGATTTAAGGAATCCAATTCTACACTGCTAATAAATCTTAAGAAATTTCGTTATAAAAATAATTTTACTGCCTATAGATTGTTCATCACGCATTCTTACATGACAATAACTAAAGATTTCATATATAAGAGAGATCACTCATGAGTCATGATCCATCCTGAAATGAGCTTCCTTATTGTAAGTTGTGCAAACCCTCACATCATACGTCTATATCACTAGCGATTCAAATTTCACATTCCTCATTTACTCAGAGAACCTATTAATATTAATATGTCAAATATTATAAAGTGAAGTCAAAGTTAAGCGTATTTTTATTAAGGGACATCGCTAATCTAGCAGTAGGTAACCCCCATCTTAATGGTATCATTACATATTTTTATGTACTTAAACAAACCGACTTTGTTCACATCCTGAGTGCTTTAAGATACGTAAAATGTATAGTATTTTAATTTTTATATAGTCGAAACGAAAAAAATACAATCAAAATTAAAACATCCTATTAATCCTTCATTGAAACACTCATTTGTTTCTAACGCTAACCCCAATTTGTGCAAACATAATTATTATATATACAGATGTGTATTGTGTATATAGCGCAAAACACACAGGGCCGAGATGTCGCGTCTTGCGTCGTGCCGCGTGCGTCTCGCGTCTTGATGAGTGCGGGCGAGATTACAATCGAGACTGTTTGACTTCAACGTGAATGAACAGGAAACATGCCACCACATGCCTTCTTGCTAACAGATACCATCATACTTATTTCTTTGACTTTAGTATATGTATTTATTCTGCAATTTTCTTAAAATATACTCAGGTTTTTATAGGGCAAGTGACAGAAAATAGAACTTTTTATAACTGGCGAAGAAAAGAAATTTGCTGATTTTTTGTTGGCAGTTAATAAGGTTTGAAACTACTGGATCAATTTGAATTTTTTTTTACCAATGTGTAAGACAGGTGATATAGGAGACTATTTAAAATTACGCTTACTACTTGACTGGGACAACACAGGCGAAAGAAAACGCGAGCTTTAATATTTAGTCTGACAATAAAGTTAAAAATTTGAGATTCCATTTATTTATGAATTCTTTAATGATTTAATCTTGGTTTGAAGTATTTTAGTTGTTTTGTGATTTATTGTGTGTAGGGTTAGGGTGTAGAGGTAAAATAAAACAAATTTCGGCTCCGAATAAATTTTTATTGGACAACATTAAAGTCATGAAGCCATTTAATACATCAACAGTACTAATAAAATACAATTATTAATTACAATAATATATTAGCTAATGTATAGTAACACCGGTCCTTAGTCTACGCGTATAATATCATAATAAAAATAATATTTATCTCTAGAAGGTGACAGTTTGTACGAGTCCAAGAAATGGCGAACGAAGGGAACTTAGGAACTTGACCGCCAATGGGTGAGGTGGCTGTTGCCGGGGAGTTGGGGGGAGGTGGGGAGAAGTGGGGGGGGCAGTGGGGAGAAGGGAAGTGGTAACGTTGTAGCGATATGACTAGTCGTACTCGGTGACGGCGCCGCCGCCTAGGCCTCCTCTCCCGTCGCGTTCTCTGCAAGCAAAAAGTATACAGGCAAACTTAAATTGCAGTCATAGACAAATAGAAATCTTTGTTTTTTGTTTTTTTTTTATGTAATGGCGGCAAAGGAGTAGGTGTTTCGTCTGGTAAGCTAACACATCCACATACGGATAGTCGCTTAGCTGAAATTAAAGAAGGAGATAAAGAAAGGATTTGTTTCATTGGACATAATATAGTAGGTAAAAATTATATAAAAGGAGTGAAAGACATTTATGATAGAATAATGCGTCAACAACGACATACAAATATGACGGTGAATATTTAAATGCCAAAAATAACTTAAGCCGATTTTTATCTGTTATCAATGGGGTTAATTAAGCGACATAAATCTACCATGAAACCAGAAAACTAAAAACTGCTGCAGTCAGCTGTACCTACGGATCCTGAGGAAGTTTTACAAACCTAGTTTTAAAATTACAGAGCAAAGTGCGACTCAGTGGCGCACAATGCCGAATTATGCTGAAGGTAACTGGAACGTGTATTAGTTTTAGTTGGAAGGTGCTCGGACAATGCCGAGCGTTGCTGTAGTTGAAACTCAAAGCTAAGAAATATGCCGCATAATGTGATCAAATGCTATTGGAAAACTAGGATTTTTAATTTCTATATTTAAAACATGAAAAATATTGTTTACCCTTGAGCGCCGCCCAATAGAGGTCATACATATTGTGTGTGTGGAGGAAGTCGGCGTGCTTTGACGTCAAAGCAAGTATTTTACAAAGGCTCTCAAAATTCGGTGCATCGCTCGCATATATCTAATGCGAGGTCCGGTCAGCGTTGGACCTTAGATTTTGACCTATAAAATGTTATGTTAAAAATGCTTCCTCGTCGAACGCTTATTTGCCATCAAAAGACGTGAAGGCTTGCGTAAAATTATTATGTTATTTTGAGTTCAGTAAAATATTACTTAAGTACTTATTAAAGCAGTATGTGAAAACGTAAGTATGACTTTAAATTATGTATACTACATAATATTATTTTACCCTGAAATGTAGTAAAACAAGTACCCAAGTTACATTTGAACAAAAATTCGTCTCGGGCGATTTAGAAGGACAACCAACATTTGTAACTAATTATCTTAATAACTCTTCGACGATCGTCTTTCCCTCCCACAACCATTGGCCGTGATTGAATCTGCTGAATGAGACATTGGGTTCGATACACGTAATCCGGCTGAGTCAACCGGTGCGTACTGTGGCAACAGTTTGCTTGTAAATTGTAATATGTTATATGCCACGGACCACGGATCAGAGACCTCTCCAATATAGGCTGAGACAAGTCGCTTGGAACCCAATAATATATTATAACTTTATCTTACTTATAGATAGATTTTAGATCTACGAAACTTAATTTAAGAGTTATATTTTTCTAGTGTTTGTGTATGTGTTAGGAAATATTTATTTATTTATTTAAACAGATACACTGAAAAAGCTACACAATAGATACCTATATATACAGATTAAATTACTTTAAATTATTTATATTAAATGTGCACGTGCGATTCTTAATTGTGTATTATATAGCTTTAGTAATACAACAAAATAGCATTGGTATTTATTGTGATTTGCATTTAAATGTATGTCTTTTTAATATTGGTCGGATTGGAATTGGAATGAATTCGTCAAACGTGGCTTATGAGCTTGAAACGATGAATTATAGTGGATTGTATTTCTGATAATATAGAATATAAAGTTTAATATTGTATATCACAAATAGTGAAATAGGAAAGTTCGGAAAAGGCGAACCAGTAGTCGCCGTTTGGCCAGAAAAGATTTTTGATTGTTTCCTTTCTAAATTTTTAATTTAAGTGTTTATTTCTTTGGTACTATGTTATAGGTGTGTTAATTATGTATATTATGTTTTTTTGGGCAATAAATGATTTTTTATTTTTTATTTTTTTTTATATAACGTATAATATAAAAACATAACCAAATGTAATTAAAGTCTTGTCTGTTTTTAATTGAAATGCAAAATTAAATGTTCAACCTGAATATTAAAATCTAATAAAATTATACAAAAATAATTCGCTTGTTGTATTAAAAACGCTACACCGTAACATTATTCCCCCTACGACTATACTAGGTATTAACCGGAATGTTATAGTTGTCTGTCGCAAAGACAAGTGATGCGAGTGAAATATTATCTGTCGTCGGATAATAGCGCGCGTGACGTAGTGACAGCCGGCGGGAAGAGTTCCCGCGTCAATTTGACACATGCTCATATATGAATGTTCACATAGAATAAAACATATGTCGGAATACTGAAACGCAACTTAAATTTAAGAACAACTTAAATCGGTCCGATTTGACAGTTCGCCATACAGTTCTGTCAAAATTACAAGACTTAAGGCGTGCTTAATTTTAATTTGCGTATTTGGCCGCTAGATCCGTAGTATTAGCCCGCAAAGTAAAGCCATTTTAAATTAGACAATTGTCCAATTGTCTACTTAGCTACATAGATCGTCGCCGCATTGTATTAATAATATTAGTATGTTTTTTGTAAATTTAAATTTTTAAACATTTATATGATAACATTTTTATAGCAGCAACATTATCGGTGGGCTTGTGAGCGTGTCATCGATCGTGTCACAAGACCGTGCTTTTTACACTTAAATATTATATGAATATAGTTTTGGCTTCAGTCAATTATGCATTATATGTCTGTAAATATAATATACATGTATAAATATCAATGTTTTTCAACGACACAGAAGCATCAAAGTTGGTTACTAGCTGACCCGTGACCACTTCGTTAGGCATAATGTTAACAAACCTTTTTTTTATATAGCCACACTCACTTAGAAATGACGTGGCTTTCTATTGGTGAAAGAATTTTTAAAATCGGTTCTGTAGATCCCGAGATTACGTCTTTCAATTTAACAAACACACAAACTTTACTTCTTTATATGTTAGTATAGAAGTATAGATGTAGTGGTTTGTTTTACTAAAGAATTGCTGACTATTATTATTAAAATATTTGTTCTATGATTACACAAACATGACTCTGTTTTTAGTTTTGTTTTGCAGTTAGTAAACACGGAATGACTCTTGTAGTTTGCAAAATAATTGTCGTACAATGGGACACATATTGCATTAATCGTCTCTTATAAGGGTTCGGACTTCGGAGGGATATTTGTGTAACAGGATTAACGGAGTGAGCTGCACGAGTTAATACGAGTTTGTTCGCGATACGTTCCTATGTATCATCTGTTGTATTCTACGACAATAGGACTTATTTTACTAATGTTATTGAAATTTATTTTAAAGAAGAAATTGATCAGACTAACGGGTTTTTAACAAAGTGGCTAAATTAAAGTAATTTAACATTTTTTTAAACAATTCTAATTTGATTATCTGTTTTTTTTTTAGAATTTTATACTACATACTTATTTTGAAATTATTAAGTTATTGTTGCTCCCTATACTTAACTAGCTGGTATGATATATTTCTGTTTTTGTTTTAGTGTTGTTCAGAAGAGATTCTGATATGAATGAACAAGACCTCAAATACAACCTGTGACATTTCGCAGATAAATTTAATGTTATCAAAGTTAACGACGCAACCACTTAGTACGTATTTCGATGCCTTGAAATGTCACTTCGGTTGTCTGTCAAGGAAGCCAGCTCCCACGATCTAACGATACTTGAAACTTTTCACTGGAGCCTCGCGGCAATTAACTTTTATTGTGCTAATTAACACGTCGCCGCCATATTGGAGCGGGGCCTCTGATTT
>JADANM010005043.1:4239149-4256141 GCA_026213755.1 Eurema hecabe | reverse complement strand
CTATATAAATATTTGTATTTTTTTGCCTAACCTCTTTCAAAAGCGCACGGAAATGTACCATAAGGCTCCATTACATTACAATATACATAAGTGTGTCCACATTCGCCAAATGGATTGACAAACAGCTGAGAGTGACGTGAAGACTTCACTATACGAATAGTCTATGCTATTTTATATAGAAGAAAGATTTGATTGTTGGTTTGAATAATATAGGCTCTAATCTAATGGACAGATTCTTATAAAATTCGTCAGAGTTTGAGGCTACTTGTTATTGTGATAAAAGACAAGAATATGGAAGTACAGAGTAAAAAGTTGTATAGGTTTTCGTTAATATGACCTTGAGTTTTCGTAGCTATCGATGCGGTAAAGGCTCCTCAAAGTTAAAAACGTGTTAAGATAAACGTTTCGACTTGACTACGTTTACCCACAGCATTCTGTAAATGGTGTATTTTAAATTCAAAACATAAGGTATAATTATGATCAAAAATGACCGCTGTTGGTTGTCAAATATTTATACGTGCGCGTATAATCTACATCTACACTTGTCTACACTAATATTATAAAGTATTTTTGTATGCAACGAATAAACTCAAAAGTACTGGACCGATTTTAATAATTATTTTTTCATTAGACAGCTACATTATCCCTGAGTAACAGAAAATATATTTTTAGTACTATGTCTACCCGTGCGAAGCGGGGACGGGCCGCTAGTTAGATATAAAAATATGTTATTCTTTACCCGTTCTAAAACTCGGACGAAGCCGGGGCGCGCTATTAGTTATTATTATTATAAGGCACGTATTGTGTGCTCAAGAACCTGCCTAGCATTTGATATATGGCCGAAACATCGCGGCTTCTGGAGTTAATGGTACAGAAATATCGCGGAGGTGTGTGATAGGGTTTTGTCTGTGCACCAATTAAGCACAGTTGTTATATGATATAGAGCCTTACTGTCGGGTCTGTTGCTGAATAACATCATGTAGACTTTCTGAAGGTATTTGTGCAAATTTACTAAGAAATAAAACATTTTTCATTTTCATTTAATTTTATCACAGATAAAATCGAAATGATAAGTTAATTGAAAATATGTCGTCGAAGTAAGATTTATATCTGGTTATATATATTCTAAAAGGCCAGCAACCGACCCCCTCCGCGAGTGTTGATGGGCGGCGATGACCACTTTCCACCAGGTGGCTCGCCTGCTCGTTTGCCAACTACGTTATAAAAAATTGCCTTATTCATTTTTTGTAAGTATACGAGTAGTTTACCTAAGTATAATTTATAGTATAATAGTTTACCTAATTATACTTCTAATAAAATCCGGGCTATTTATTTTTAATAAAGACACTTTCGTAATACGTCTACGATTACCTTGAAACTGAAATACTTCATTAAAAAAATGTTGGAAGCAGAAAAGCCAATGTGAATATATAAATGTATGAAGCCGGTGCGTGTGTACTGTGTATGTGTGTGTCTCGCAAAACGTTTGGGTTGAGATTGCGGCTTACAGCTCGGAATTACAAGACTTTACCAACTTTGCTAACTGATCTTGCAGAATGCTAATTATTATAACTATATACAACGTACAAGTATGTCCCATGGTAGGAAATTTTTTATTATCTGTGTTTTAGTTTGGAGTTTTTGTGTGACGCGTTAAAGCTTTAAGTATGTAATGAACGTGCGTTTAAAGTTAATAGCCACCTCTTCTGACCAAAACCTTCCCTTTCAATCGTCACAATATGTTCTTAGTCTTACTGGTTAATTGTCGCACCATCTGTCCAGAACTAAAATGTTTAATTACCTGTTAATATCCACACCGTGTGACCGGAGTCTTACCATTTATAAATCGTACCGTGTAACCGGAGCCTAACTGATTAATCGTCGGACCGTGTAGCTGGAGCCTAACCGGTTAATCGTCGGACCAAGTGACCGGAGCGTAAAAATTTGCACATCATACCGTGTAGCCGGAGTCTTACTATTTATATATCGTACCGTGTGGCCGGTGCCTTACCAGTTAATCGTCGGACCGTGTGGCGGGGTCTTTAACGGAGGCGTTATCGAATAAGTTCGCAAGAGTCGTATTTTCGTAAGAGATTATGTTGTGTGCGTGTCGATATGTTAGCTTAGGACCGCCGTTTGATGTGCTAACGATTTTAAGCCCGATGAGTCGCCACTTAGCTGTGTATTTGTGTTCTTGTCTACGCGCTGGGAACGTGTCTCTATAGGAATAGGAAATGTATATGTGTATGTATGTTGGACAAATAATTAGAGTTGTGTTTGTCAAATTACAGGTTGACATTAGTCTTTTGAATAAATTAGCTTGTAAATCCTTGTAAATGAGAAATTCGTCAGCAATATAGGGCATGTGTTATTTAGACATTTTATCTGAGTTAATAATCAAAATTGTGGGGGAAAAAATATGATACAGAGGAGATAGCCACGAATAGTAATAAAGCAAGTTTCTTATTTAAGCTACGTCTTAATTGTAACGAAACTCCATTAAAAAAATACAACATTTTGTGAAATGCACTAAAAACATGCACTACAGGAAACGCGTGAAAAAGAAATCTCAAACAAAAGTCGTAGCGCAAAAATGTACAAATCACAGAAATGTAGAGCTCATTTCGGGACGCGGCAGTTTGTATAATCGGTCAGGTGTTAAGAGCTGGCTCGGAAATGTTTGTACAAAAATGTGCAGCAAACTACGAATACTTGAGAATGTTCGAGTTAATTGTGCAAAGCTACCATAGACGTATAACCCATAGACTGGTAGACCTTAAATAATTGGTCCACTGTAAGTGAAGCCACAACTTTATATATGTTAGTGTAAAAATCACGTGCTTATTCTCGATGACACGCACACAAGGTCACCTATAATGTTGATCCTATAAAAAATTACCCTCTAAAAGTGGAAAAATTGAAATCTACGAAAACAGTGCACTGTGGCGATGATCTATGTAAGTAGACAAAATTGTCTATATTGAAATGGCTTCACTTTGGGTGCATATCGCGGTTCTAGGTGTTTTTATTCTATGAAAGCTGCTCAGTACTCTGTTCAGATTACTATATTTTAAGTGCCAAGTGGCTCTGTGCGGACGTGTACGCGTCTAGTGTTTACAAGTGAGGGTTTATTATTGCTAAAACTAAAGCTATTTACAAGAAAAATATTCGTTATGAAATTCCTACGTTTGTTGCTAAGATATCAGCTAAGCTTTAAAATGGCTTTTAGGTGCACGATACGATGCTGTAGGAATGGAGCAATGTGGTGACGTGGATATCCTCTCGTCATGTCAGACCAGCTAGTGCATTATCTAGGCTCTAATTTTAACTACAACCTGTTTAAAACGTATAAATAATGAGCAGATTTTAAAAGGACAGATGTTTAGATCTTAAGGAAATGTTACTACAACTGGAATGTTACTACAAAGGAATGAGATGAAGATGTAAGAATGTATTTGCCGAATGAATAAGGAGTCATGTGCAAAATACTGGTGGAGTTAGTGCGGAGTGCAGACTAGTGCAAGTTACAACAGCAATACATCCAGAAAGGTTTCTACTTTAAAACCCAAAAAAACTATTAATAGGCAAGATCTATTGTGAACCTACATGTCTTACATACCAACACAATTCGAAATCAAGAACGGAAATAGGGTGCGAATAAGTCTACTTTGAAGGTGAAGTGCAGAAAGAGATACTACAGTACTATATATAGAAGATTCTAGAACAGTGCTACATATAGGAGAGTCTAGGACAGTACTACATATAGAAGATTGTAGAACAGTGCTACATAGAAGAGTGTAGAACAGTAACAGTAGTGCTACCGTGGTCGTGGTCCGCCGGCCAGCTGGCCCGCTTGCCCCACATGCCCCGCAAGTTGGTCCAGCCAGGCTCTCGCTTCCAGTAATACGCTCCTGTATTGTTACACTACACGTTAACTAAACATACATACTAAAAACTTAGTTTTAACTTAAAAAACGGCTCCAAGTTTCAAATAAACTTGTATTTAGACCTATATTAATATCTTCTGCAAGATTAGGTCTGTACCTTAACAATATTTGTTTATAAAACAATTTTTACTAAAACAACTATAGGTAGTACATTTGGTAGTTATTTTATAAGAATATTTCATAGTTTGACACACAGCGCTGAATAGAAGCTTTTGATGTATACTCGTGATTGAATTTAGTACAAAACGTTTTTAAATATACTAATTCTCTTTCGGACATAAATTATCAACGCTTGAATGATGCCTTGATGTTGAATTAATCTCATTACGGGGATCAATCTTCAATTACTTCCTTATTTTCGTTACAGAGAGCTCTTAATTCCTATTCAAAAACATATACTTATACTCCTATTAAATTGAAAAGAGTACTTTGATTTAACGTAAATGTTAAAATTTAATTTAAAAAATGTAGCTTAAAATAGATGTAATTAATTCGGGAACAGCTTAGTGCGATAAATCCCAGCTCTCTGTAGCTAATTTATTCGTCAGAGGATTACTGCACTTTTTTAACCGATTCACTAATCTATTCAAATTGTGTTTAATACTCTGTTATAACAAATTTAGTTAATTTGGCCAATTCTTTTTTTTAAATGTTCGTGGAAGTCCAAAGATGGTTGGTACGGCGAGAAAATATTGAACATTTTCCGGGAAAATTTTTGACAGAACGAAGTCAGTCGGGTCGGCTAGTCATTCATAAATATTTTATTTATCAAATTATAAATTTAATTACCGACGTACCAAATAACTTTAAAAACGTTAAAAACAACCGATAATAATCGTGAGAACGTAGATATTTTTAGTTTCAAATTGAAAAGCTATTTCGTTATTTTTAAATACAAAAATAGTCTATTTAAAAACATCAATTGTGGCCCCGCTATCGACGCTTAGCGGAAAAATAAAAACGTATGGCGATGAATATTTATAAGGCAATTATATGGACGCAATCTTTTTAAACTGAATTTAAATATTAATGTACAATAAAGATTTATTGCTCGGGGTTCTTTTTACAGGCCAATTGAAGTCGATTTAATTAGGCGTAATCTATGATACATTAGTAAATACATTCACCTGTACAAGACTTTATTCCGAAAGCTGGGAGGGTCCATTCAGACAATGATTCTGAAGTCCATATATAATAATTTTATACTTCTAATGTAGTATTTTTTGTTTATTTATCCTAATAAAGCCATAAAACAATCAAATTTAGAATACATTGCTGTATTTTTAATAATTCGCGATCGCTCGCGTATATGCGTTGCTGGTCGGGAAGTAAAAAATCTGCATCAAGATCAATTTATTATTACTAAAGGCTATGATCATGGATTGTACTACCTATTTACGGTTTCAGTTTTCTGGAATAACTTTTTACACCCTCTATTACTATAAACAGGTGCTAAGTCTAACAAAAAGTTGCTTAACATAGATATGAGTATTTTGATACACGTGAGGGGAGACTGGGGCTAATCGGATTGTGTGTACGTACCGCTGTTGTACTGCGCCTGCTTGATGGGCCGCTTGCCCCAGGCGCCGTGCAGCGACGACCATGCTTTCTTCTCCGGAGATTCTACCACGCGATCAGCTTCAATCTGAACCACATAACATACGTTTTAACGTGACGTAGATCACGGTAATACCCCTTTCAATGTGATGTGAATATGTTCGATATAAGAGAGATTTCATGTTTGTATTTTAATCTGTGTTAATACAATAAAAAAGCGATTACGCTTTAGCTTGGAAACAAATATAATATTAGTTTTAATATTGTGTTAGATTTAACGTTGTTAAAGGCAGTAATTAAGTCTTTAATATCCTTTCAGGGTAATGTGTTTATATATGATTACTAAAAATAAATAAAGCATGGATATTAATTGCCTTTATATTCCAATATTTAAATATGTACCTGTTGTACTGGCACGATCCGGTCGGCGAAATACTCGTAATCTTCATAGTCTGGCTCCGATGACCTTTTGCCCCACGCGCCGTGCAGATTCGCCCAGTTGTCCTAAACACACAAATAACTCAGTATATTGAATCTTCTCAAGGAAACAAAAGATTTCGTTACGCAATCTCGATGAAAGATGAAAGCTTTATTCCTTCAAAAAGATACCGTTGAAAATCTTAATAACAAGGTTATAACATGAATTCATAATATATATTTTATTTATTATATATTAAAAATAATAACTTACAGGTGTCCTCTTTCCCCATGCAGAACTCATGTCTTGCCAGCCCCGCTTGCCCCAGGCCGAGCTCATGTCTTGCCATCCCCGTTTGCCCCAGGCAGTGTTCAGGTCCTGCCACGCCCGTTTGCCCCAAGGTATCTGGGACATGTCTCTCCAGGCACGCTTGCCCCACGCCCCATTCAGATCTTGCCATCCTCTCTTGCCCCACGCAGAACTCATATCCTGCCAACCCCGCTTGCCCCACGCACTGTTTAAGTCCTGCCAGGCGCGCTTGCCCCAGGGCGAGTTGAGGTCTTCCCAGGCGCGTTTGCCCCACGCGGAGTTAAGGTCTTGCCAGGCCCGCTTGCCCCACGCTGAGTTGAGGTCCTGCCAGCCCCGTTTTCCCCATCCTCCTCCGTGGAGACTGGCCCATGCTCTTTGGTCATCTTCTGTCATTTGTAGGTCATTTTCAGTCTATGAACAGTAAATACATTTAACTGTGGTTGTATATTTACGGCACGAAATGACGTAGTGAACATCAAAGTAAGTACAAGTTAAAAATACACTGTCTGAGATTTATAACGACTCTCTTACGTATAATGATTAAATAGGGCAGAACCGATGTATAAATAGGGTAGCTTCTGGCCATTCACACTTGGTAAAAATATATAGATAGTCTACACCACAAATTCCAAGTTAATCTAGTTTGTTTATAGTTAATGTAATTTTTAAATATTAAATATTAAAAATACATAAAGACAATACGTTTTAAGAAAAGTGTTTTAAGCTACAGATAAAAACAACGCTACATTGTGTAATCTTGGTTTTGCTTTTTAAATATTTGTAAAGCTATAAAGTGCAGGATAGCCCGTCGTGTGTCCCGGTAACGACGTTAGAGCGGCATAAAAGTTTATGTTCGCCAACGTGTCATCGCGCCGCGCCGCGCCGTGAACTGCAGTTAGCTGCACTAGTCAATAATGTACTTGCTTTATACTGAACTAGTTATCCGCCCTGGATTCGCACACCTACACTATACAATTAAACATGTGAATATTTGTGAGACTGTATGGATGTATGTTTGTTATATGTTCACACTAAAACCGCTGGACCAATTTGGATAAAATTTGGTATACATAGATAAGTAATACTCTTGATTAAGGCAAAGGAAACTATATCCCGGTATTGCGCCGGGAACGGCTAGCACTGTATAATACTTGAGTAATATTAGTATTGTGCAATTATATCAGTGTTAAACATTAAAGCACTACCGCTCTCGTATTTTGTATTTAGTCCAATGAAAAAATATCGCAACCCTTTTCGACATGTGATGCATTATTTTAATAGTAAATAAACATAGTTAATACAATAAATAAACAATTAGGCCTAAACTTGAATCTTAAGAAATTATAATGATATACGTGTTCGGAATATGTAATTGAATATTGTAATTCTACAAGATATTCAAAAATCTAGTTATATTTATTCTACGAGCGTCGTCAGTGCGTACAAGTTCGATTTTCCCGAACCGCCTCTGATTGGAGATTATTTTATCATTAGTATGAAATTAGTTGTTCCAGGGATCGGATAGTTATAAAAGTATAAAAATATAAATAATGTTAGGCTCAAAGGATCCCGAGTGATCCGCGGAATGTTAATGAGATGTTTGCGGCGGAGCCTCCGCTCATTGATTTGAAAACAATTTCAATAACGGCACAAGTTAAAATTGTGCAATGATTACATTAAGATAATTGTTCTTTAAGGAGATTATATTGAGTCCAAAGTTTTATGGAGATAAATTTCAGGCTTAGGCCTTTGAAGCTGATTGCAGATAAATATGTGAAGTTATTAAAAAAGGTGGGTATAGGTTGCGTCACGAATGTTTAGCGCTGGACGAGAATAGCTGCGCATCGGTAGAATCGCGCTCGTAATTGACGTATTGGTGCGAGAAAGACAACACTATGGGGAACCAATCAACGCTCGCGCACCCAACGATCACGCGCCCCGCGCGCCTTGCCGTCCCCTCAATACCTTATTTTTGACTTCTGCGCAGGTTTCGTTCAGCGCTAAAGTTTCGTGAAGCTACTTATAATTGAGAAGTTAATGTAATATTATGTATACAAAGCCGGACTATTCAATGAAGTACGAAGTTTGGAACATAAAAATATGTAAGTGATAGTCTCTATTTGCTTTCTGTAATAATCGAAGTTAGGAAAAAAAGCATATTTTGTATGCCTTTTTAAAGAATTTTTTTTGTGAAACACCTTTACTTATTCTACAATAAATGATTACTATTATTAAAACATTACATATTTATGTCAGTAGTTGCAGAACTGCGCTTTACGAAAATAGTTTGATATAATTTTCAACGGTAACGTTGTAAAACTATCAACAAGACTCAATGGATTTAATCAAATAGCCGAAACGAACATCTTTAATTTTTTACATTATCAATTCTTATCTTGAAGCTTAAACGCGTGTTTTCATAACTTGATTGACACAACAATACCCATCACACGATCGCACATCAAATCACACGGCTCGAATGCCGATGGCTGTCAAACACGACCTCAACTCCGCAAACAGATATAATTAGCGCCATCTTGTCGGCAAATATTGATACACAATGTATTACAAATAACACGAGATTACAGCCTGTCTGAAATCAATATCACTTTATAATAATAACCCAGTGGTGGATAAATACATCTTTAAGAAGTAGAATGTTGAATTTTACACGCTCTCTTCTTAATAAATATTAATCTTAATCCCAATGTAGACATGTTTTGATTTCTGGAAAGTAGGAAATAATGTCAGTTCGAAAAACTGCCCAATGTTTAGACTTAAGAGCTATTCAGTCTGTTGATAAATTCGAGATCGTAATTGAACCCGTTGGATGCTTTCAATGTTTTGTTTTGTATTGAATAACAATTGGTTTAGTCGCTGCAGATCTGAATGTGAAATTAAATATGAACAGACATTTGTAATGTTTAATTAACCCCGCTGATGTGTAATTTTTCCCAAGTCCTACTTGATTATAAAATCTTCGAGACATCTCATAAATTAAGCAAATATCTCAAGTTTAACCGAAATTAAAGGTCCATGAAGTGTTGTTATACTTGTGAGGGCAAGCGAGGGGGTGAGGCGAGGCTGTAGGGGCGGGGCGGGGTGGGGAGCGGAGAGCTAATATCATAAGAGATCTGGGAAGTGGAAGACGAGCGGCGGGAAATTGTTTAACGACACTGATTTACGCGGCGAGCTCATTTCAATTTAAAAACGTGGAGACGCGATGTTTACTGCTTTCATTTGTACATAGATAATATGACCAGATTTGAGCTACCTATGCCGGAATACTGAAACGCAACTTAAATTTAAGTACAACTTAAACCGGTCCGATTTGACAGTTCGCCATACAATTCTGTACGAGTCTTAAGGCGTGCTTAAATTTAATTTACGTATGAGTATTTGGCCATTAGAGCATAGACAGCATAACAGAGCATCAATTAAGTTAAATATTTTTGAACAAAAAATTAACAAGACTTTAATATAAATAGAATTTATTTTGTAGCATTTACAAACAACAAATAAGAATATGTGGTTAACAAATATTTTTAAGTCTATGCTCTTTAAAAAAATAGATTTCCCTCCAATTTTGTAATTCGAACAGTCTGACAAGTGACGTCAACGTCAAATAAGAATTAGCTCGGCCATACATCATTAAGTAGCCATTTTGTGATGCTATTGACAGTGTCGACTGACGGCTTTGTGACCGTTTGAAATAAACAAGAGTGCGAGCACAAAGAGCTACAAATCTAATACCGACTATGGGATTATCCTCGTGTCGTGCCTTTGTGTTTTTAAAGTAATGCGCTCACATTTCTATGTGTTCTACAAATACTGAGCTAGTCAGACCTAAAAATGAGCTACTGAGAAAAAGTTATACGAGAGAAGACATTGTTAGGGTTACTGGTAAAATGTATTAAAGTAAAACTAAAACTTTGTTTCTAAGAAAATTTTGCTAGCAACAGATTACACAATTACAAGATGGCGCGGTTTTATTCGCGATAAGCTCGATGTCGTCTATTGCTATCAACATGTAAATTCACCCTTATGGTGGGAACATATGAATGGTCTCTTCTAAGCTAACTTCGCAATCTTTTCCACGCGTTAAACAATACAATTTTTAAAGCCAAATAAACTCTAGTTAGGTACCTTTATAAACATAGGCTACTCGTAAAAATGGGTGTGCCAATATAGCTTTTTTATTACAACACCACGTTGCATATAAATTGTTTAAAAAGTCTAGTAAGTGTCCATGTCCACTATAAAGCGAAATAAATTCTGCAACAAAACGCTTGGTCACAAAAAGTTTCGCACGTATTTCACATAAATCGCCCGACTGCGCGCAGCGTCGGAATTAACGATTAATATTTTCCATTTGCTATATGACCTCCGTGGTATGAATTAGAACTTTAAATTTCTTTTAATTTTATTTATAACCAGCCACGCTACGCGGTTTTCCCGTGACCATGTAACTAAATCAAAGAATATTAATATAATATACTGAACTAAATAGTCAAAATATTTCCCATAAGAGCTACCAATACTTTACAATAATTTGCATCAAAAAGTGTTTAGCTTAATATGTTAGAAAATATTTAGTATAAAGACTTAGTGTAGAAAGAGGTCTTTATCACTACCTTTGTAATTAATTAATTATCCTTAATGAATAATGTCAAAATGTAATAAAAATAATCGCTTTCAATGTTTTATTCGAATTGTTAGGTTACCAATAATAAGACTGATAACATTAAGTTAAGGTCCACGTCATTTCCATCCAACAACCGTCTTCGAAAGTAATTCGCTCACAAAAGACACGTCGCAAGGTTTGGGCTTGAAGTGAATCGCGGTTCCCGTCACCCGTGACAGACGCGATTGTTTTATCAAAACTAATAATATACCTACAGAATAAATAAATCTTACGAGAAACGTGGCGATGACATGAAATAAGCCGCGAATGTTGCACGTGGTCGGAGCAACAGGCCCTTTTGTTGTTTTAAGGGACCGCTTTGTCTTTTTGTTCATGTTTGTTGCTAATTTTAAACAATCTGTCGAGTTTGGGCTAGTTTTTGTAAGCGGTAGTTTTTGTAGGAGGACTTTTTGAACAGTATTTAGTTTTGTATCTAATAGTATTGCATGTAGCAGTTAGTAAAAAGATTGATTTACCTTTATTTAATTATAGTGGAAAATATAAACCGTGCCTCGCTGTGTTACCAGCGTAGTATCAGGTGGTTAAGAGTGATATTAAATTAACTAAACAAGACTTACAAAATATGTAGGTTTTATTAGAAAGTATTTGAAATGCAACATGTAGTTCAGAAGTTTACTAATTATATGTTCTCTCAAATAAATAAATAAATAAAATAAAATAGCCTTTATTACTTACTACTTACATAAATTAAATTTTACATTTCCTACAATTATAAAGCACTGGTAGTAATCGCCTCTGCGGCGTAGGCCTCTCCTAAACCTCTCCATAACTCTCTTTCTCGAGCTTTTTGCATCCACTGGTTACCACACCTGTGACTATATATGTCCCTCCATCTTTTTACGGGTCGCCCTCTACTCCTTTTCATGTCCCTTGGTATCCATTCGGTTAGGCGTTTTGTCCATCTATTATTCATCCTGCAAACATGTCCTGCCCATTGCCAACTCAGTAATCTAATTCTCTTTCTTACATCTATAAGTTTTGTCTTGCCTCTGATCTCACTGTTGCTAATTTTATCCGATAATTTTATTCCTAACATGCTTCTCTCCATCTTTCTTTGGCATATTGCTATTTTTTCTTCATCTTCCTTTTTCATAGACCATGTCTGACAGCCGTATGTTAGGGATGGTAATATTGTTGTTTCGTAAACTTTCTTCTTAATATTTATACTTACTGTGTTGTTTTTCATAATTTCTCTCAAGCTCCAATATTTTTTCCATGCTATAGTTACCCTACGTTCTATTTCTCTAGTGGTGTTATTGTTAAAAGATATGAGTTGCCCCAGATAAATGTATTCTGTTAAATATTCGATTTTTTCGTTTTCTATGGTAACGTCGCGCACTTCCCCATTTGTTAGGACCTTAGTTTTGCTAGTATTAAGCGTCAATCCTACTTTATGACTTTCCAGTGCCAGTTCCCTGACCATAGTCTCAAGCTCCATCGCGTTTTCAGATAAACGCGTTTTCAAATATCACGATATCGTCCGCAAAACGTAGGTGGTTCAGTAGTTCTCCATCTACATTAATTCCTTTTGTTTCCCAGTCCATGCGTCTGAATACAGATTCGAGCACTGCTGAAAAGATTTTTGGCGAGAGCGGGTCTCCCTGTCTTACTCCTCTTTTAATGGTAAATTCTGGGCCTTCACATTCTAACCGTACTTTGGCAAAGCATTTTGAATATATATTATGTATTATATTTATATATGTTGGATGTACACCCTGTTGTGCTAAGGAAGTCCATATTGCATCGAAATTCAAAGAGTCGAAGGCTTTCGCGTAGTCTATAAAACACATATATAACGTTTTTCTGTACTCTTTAGCTCTTTCCACTAATTGTGTTATAACTTGTATATGGTCTAAGGTCGAGTATCCCTTGCGAAAGCCCGCTTGTTCTCTCGTTTGGTTTTCATCTAAAGTAGTTGTTATTCTGTTTAATATTATTTTCGAAAATACCTTATATAAGTTCGTCGTAAGACTTATCGGTCTGTAGTTACCGAGAACACTTCTATCCCCTTTTTTATGGAGCAATATAATTATGGACTTTGACCATTGTTCCGGAGTGGTTTCTGTTTTTAGAATATTTTTAAACAACATTTGTAGAGGCCTTTGAATTGAATTAGATAGCGATTTCAACAGCTCATTGGTAATATTATCTTCTCCTGGAGTTTTGTCCTTTTTCTGGGTATTTATTGCGTGTTCAATTTCAGATATTAGAATGTTTGGTATCTGTGAATCCTTATTCACCATGCTGAGATAGTCGAGTTTCGTAGGTTGAGATGTATGTGTACCTGCACTATATAGTTCTGCGTAGAAATTGGTTGCTTCCTTTATAATATCAGGGCGATTGTATTTCATAGTACCTATTTTATTTTTCATATTGACTGTCAATTTAGTTTTATCGTTCAACTCTTTGTAAGCTTTGCGAAGAGCTCCTGATTTTGTAATAAAATTTTCGAAAGTTTTTTGGCGTATTGATTTTTTTTGTTTCTTTATGTTTCTATTGATTTTTTTGCTTATTCGTGTTATTTCAGACTTGATTTCAGGTGTTCTTTTCTTCTTATATAGTTCTTTTCTTTTTTCGAATAGGTCTTTTGTTTCATCGTTAATATATTTATTTGTCTTTTTCTTTTTGTGTGGCATAAGCTTCAGCAATTCTTGTAATTCCATTTCTAGGTTGTTATATTGGTTTTGGACCTCAGTTGACATATTTACTGCTTTTATAAATTTACTCTCCCAGTAATTAGCATCTTCTTTTGACATCGTTGGAAGGTCATTAGTGTAGGCAACAGGTTTTATTTTTCTTCTCTTTTGTCTTATTTCTAAAGATAATACACAACGTATCATCCTGTGATCAGTTTTAAAGTTTAAGTTTTTTATTATATCAAATTTCTTTATATATTCTGGTCGGTTTGTGATTATGTAATCAATCTCGTTAAGGTGTTCTCCGTTCGGTGAACGCCATGTCCATTTCTTTCGTGGATGGCACTGGAACATGCTGTTTACGATGTAGTATCTATTCTCTAGTACGAAATCTACTAATTTACGGCCATGTGGACTTCTTTTACCGTAAGCATATTTGCCTATATTATTGCCTTCGTTATCCTGAGCTTTACCAATTCTTGCGTTGAAGTCACCAAGCAATATAGTGTTTTTTGAATTTGAAGAGTCTATGGCCAATTGGACTGTGTGGTAGAAACAATCTATTTCGTCGTCTGGATACTCTTCCGTGGGGGCGTATGCTTGAACCAGCGACCAGGTAGAGTTGTCAATTAACCGTATTTCTAGCGACGCCACCCGATCCGAGAAGCTTCTGAAGCTCATTATATTGTTTTTCAGTTGTTTTTTTATTAAGTAGCCAACTCCGTTTCTTCCATTTGTTCCAGACGTGTGGTATAGTATAAATTCAGGATATTCTTCTATTTCTTCACTTCTTCTTCTGGTTTCGCATAGGCCAATTATGTCCCATTTTATGTCTTTAATAGCATATTTCAATTCTTCAATTCTGCTATCTGACAGTAGTGTATTTACATTGATACTTGCTATATGTAGATTTAGTGATTTTTGTTTTTTATTTATTTTTAAGCGTTTATTTTTGTTACTTGTAGATTGCTTTCGTTTGAGATTAAGGAGGTATTGGTCAGGCTCTTCCTCGGTGACCAACCGGCTTGGAAGAGGGAGAGGGGTAGTGGAGGTACTTATTAGTTTTTTGGGATACTTTCGTTTGAGGACATTTGAATGAGGTTTAGTTGCGACGGGCGTAAAAAACCTGTTATAGTTTGAGACTTGTTCTTTTTGGTGACACGTTTAATTTCTTCAATATGTGTTTGTTTAGTTGCTTTCTCTGCCTCTTCGGGAGATTTTGACATAAGTCGTTTGTTCCTTTCTGTGTGTGTATAGGGTTGCTGTTTGTTCGGTTTTAGTTCTATAATTTTGTCATAGCGCAAGACCACTCTCTCTCTTTTCTCTCAAAACTACTTTTTAATTTTTATCTTCATTATTAAGGAAGTCTTTTAGGCTTTTTAACATTACACTAAAGTACCAGGTCAACATGAGTGTGCAAGAGTGTGTTACCTGTGGTGGTGTGTCGTGTGGGGCGGCGGTGTCGGCCAGCGCTAGGCTGGCGAGCGCAGACAGCCACAGCGCGGCCACGCAGCGACGCATCTGACGACAACACACACATATACATATAATACATATACAGTATACATATATAGGTCGCGCCACGAATGTTTAGCGCTGGACGAGAATAGCTGCGCATCGGTAGAATCGCGCTCGTAACTGACATGTTGGTGCGAGAAAGACAACACGACTAGGGAACCAATTAACGCTCGCGCACCCGACGATCACGCGCCCCGTGCGCAGGTTTCGTTCAGCGCTAAAGTTTCGTGACGCTATTTATACACATACACATACACGAATATTCATTTATAGTATACTTTACTCGCTTTAATGTATGTAATAGCTATTGCCCGCGACTCCGCCCGCGTGGTCTTTCAAATAATATTATATCCCCCTTATTACACTTTTTTTTCAGTTAAAAAGTAGCCCATGTTTTATCTCAAGCTCTAGACCATCTATGTACATAATTTCATTACAATCGGTTCAGTAGTTTTGGCGCGAAAGCGTAACAAACAGACAGACAGAATTACTTTCGCATTTATAATATTAGTAGGGATTATACACATAAATCCTCTTAAATCACTAGAAAAACATAGAAAAAAAGGCATAAAATCGGTTTTTTATACCACGTAATGATGCGCTCCATGCCGATGGACGCGGACGGCAGGTCAACCTATTTATATGTACCTACCTAATAACAAATGCAAACTGTCGTCTATCAATCTTGTATCTATGAATTTATAACAAGTAGAGCAAAACTCGACGCTCAGGTAATTCTAGAAGGAATCGCTTGTATTTGTTCAGATAATGCACACGAAACTGCGAACTTTCCCTTTTACGCTCTTGACACTTGTGGAGATATGCGAACTCTTCGAGTCGGCTTTCGAGACTCGAGTGACTTCCTCTACTCTCAATGTTTTGAAACAAAAGTATTGTTTGCTAGCTGACATACAACCGCTTCTTTTTTTTGATTTTTTTATTATTAACTTACTACTGAAGAGACGAACTTATTTCTTAATTATAAAATGTAGTTCAATCCAAGTAGAAGTAGATCTATTATGATAAAGAAATAAGAATACACTAAATGACTGATATATAAGTAGGTATATATTTAATACATTTTAACATATTTATTAAATGTTAATAATTAGTAATTAATGCTGTCATTGATGTATTTATGTAATTTTGTACATTTTAAAGCGAGGGGTTTTCATTGCATCACAGTATTTTTAATACTACAAGACGTATAGAAGTATCTAGATGAATTGTAGCTCTTTGATTGTTCTAGTATAGAATATAGAAAAGCTGTGAAACAATCGAAAAGCTTACAAGTACAGAGTATTATTTCATTGGTTATTTATAGACTTTACGCTTTGTAATGTGCAGCCTTTGTTTATTCAATTGAAAACAAACCAATGGCTTAGTGTTCGCCGGCAGCCGGCGAAATGTCGCTTTTTAGTTTTTTAGTGCTTTAGAGCTCGCTGTTTTACGGGCAGTCGCTGGCAGTAAACCCGCTTTATATCACAAATCGACGGGCTTCGATGGCTCCTGTGTTTTGAGGTAATAAATAGATAAACTAAAAATAACTTAGAATGATTGACGTTTGGTAGAAATACTTTTTAAATGTCAACCACTTGTACTCTTCATATCGCAATAGAAGCTGTTGGTTTTTATTAAGCTTTAAACTATGTGTACAGAATTTCACCTAAATCAATACAATGGCTTAGGCCTGACAGCCTAACGGACAATCAGACAGAATACGTTCGCTATTATATGCATTAGTAAGCAATTTTATAGTATATTTCTGAATTACACGCGTGTACACAGTAACTGTTTCGTTATGGGTAGGAAATTCATATTATTTATACAAATATTTATTGATTAAATGTTATCTTTAACGATCAAATTTATTATTCTTATTCAACTGGGCTGCTCATAGTA
>JADANM010005043.1:4209657-4239049 GCA_026213755.1 Eurema hecabe | reverse complement strand
CACGCGTGTACACAGTAACTGTTTCGTTATGGGTAGGAAATTCATATTATTTATACAAATATTTATTGATTAAATGTTATCTTTAACGATCAAATTTATTATTCTTATTCAACTGGGCTGCTCATAGTAAAACTTTTAAAGAGATATAGTATATTCTAAAATCCATTGAAAGTAACTTGCATTACTGTTATTCAAAAAGAAACAAGATATAAGAACGAGATACAAGTAGTATGTATATAATAAAATTTATTAGTTAATAGCAAATCGAGTGAGCTGGTCGTGTGAGATGTCTGTGAACCTTCCCCGCTAATTGAAACTTAATTAATCGAAGGCAGTGTGCTCTCAAATTCGCATCAAAGTGCTAAAGTATTGAACGCTTCGATATCAAACAGAGATCGCTTCTAACAACTTAAAGTCTGCCTCAAACGGACCGCAGATCGGCGTTTCTAATTGAACATCTATTTCAAGTGATGAACCTGTTTGCTAAGATACTTATTTCTGTATGACTGCTTTTCAATCTTGGTACAACTATTAAGTTGGGGAAAGTTTTAATTACATCAATTAGCTTATATTAATTTCTATTGTATCTTTTAAAATAGCAAATAATAGAGTTTTTGCTTCGTCTGAATAAAAGCTGCATTCCGGACCAAACAATAATCACATTATTACTTTGTGAAACTATGATGATTGAATTGTTTTTTCTTTATTAACCAACAAAATATACAAGTATAAAAACCTCGCCAAAATTTTAAACTTAACGTGATATGTGTTACTATATGCCGCAGGGTGAATTAACATGACGTATTTGACTTTAAAGTTTGTCTATTAAGACGTTATATACCCACAGACTATGTTTCACATAATTTTGTTTTCAAATTTAGCATTTTGTTTTAGGAATTGATTTTGTTATAAAGCTGTCTATATTTTTATAGAGATATTTTACACACGATGTATCATGTAAATGCAGCTAGGATAGTTTCGATGCCCGATTTAGTCGTGTTTATGGCTTCCTCCTCGTATCAATATGAAAGACATAGAAGTGAAATAGTGTTATTATTTCCTCTATTTACATAAGCCATGCGGGCTCGAGCTAGCTGTTGCCCGCGACTCCGTCCGCGTGGACTTTCATATAAACTTTGACCCCCTCTTCCCTTCCTTATAATCATTTGTTCCTAGATGTTTTCATACAAATGTTTTTCCCGCTTTCTCCCGTTCCCTTGGGCACTTTGCAATATCCTGCAATTGCAAATAACTTTTAAGTTTACTAAGGTATCTGCATGCCAAATTTCAAGCGTCTAACTTAAGCGGCTTAGATTTTTCATACAAAAGGTTTTTCCCGTTGATTCCCGTTCCCGCGGGAATTTCGGGAATTCCTTTCTTAGCGGATGCCTACGTCATAACATCTACCTGCACCGAAAATTTGGCTGTGCGTTGATAGATCACTATGTCAGTCAGTCACCTTTGAATTATGTAGATATAGATGTTCTGTAATATTCTGTGACGTATTTGGATAGATTTTCTAAACGAAGAACTTCTCTTTCTACCTAAGAAGTGGTAGTAGTCCCCTTATCCCTAGATAGTCCCCTTATCTAGGGGACTACTAATGGACCACCACTATTCCTAATTTTACCCTCCCTCAAATCCTCAAGTCCTTAGTCTGGTCTATCAGTGGTAGTCACCATTTACCATCAGACAACCCTACTGTCGTGTAAACTAAACCACTGTTGCCAACCCTGCCTTATATCGATTTTTTAATCATGTATGTACGGGACGAAAATGCATATAAAGAATAGAAGTATGTACATCCGGCTCGAAGGACCAATGTACGAGACACGTGTATTGCGCTATGTCATATATCATACGTGAGTACGATGCAATAGAACTCGACTCCATTTGTCAATAGCTTTATTGATACACAATTACTAACTTTGGTATGGTATGGTATGGTATTACGGATATCCGCAACTTCACGTCAAGGCACGGTGTTTGCGTGCGGTTGGACAACTCATTCGATCCACCTTTACTTGCTATTGCTAACTTTAAAATGTTCACATACAGAAATGTACGGCGTAGCTCCTATAATGTATGTTCCCTTGTTACGTGACGCTGTGGGGACAAATCTCTGAGTCCTCAATTAACTGCAGTAATAATCTAATTACTAGTATAATGTGGCCAGTACTCCGCTAAGCTACTTAAGCTGGATCTTAACGCATTATGCGCGGGGCATTCATCATCGCTATTGGACAATATTGTAATTGCGTACCGTAATTATGCTTATATATTATTATTATTAATTAAAGGGTTATCAAGCATTTGGTTACAAATAAGAACAAGCTAAAAATAGTTTAGAATACAATTTTTGTATATCCATTGCAAATATTGCAAGTATACGAAGAACTTGACTTTGTACGAAGCACATTTATTTATGCTTTTTAGTTATTGTTATAAACTTTTATCAACTATTATATATACCTGTATCGTTTTCATTAAAGAGATCAATTATCAGTTTTTTGCCGGTTGTTCTTGGAAGAATCTGTTTTCCAAACCGTCGCGTCGGTTCCTAATTGTTTGCTAATGCTGTGACGATTCAAGTGTTAACATACTCTAGTTTAATAAAAATATACCACTGTAACTTCAAATAAAAACACTTGCTCAACACTTACAAGTATAAATGAGTTTCTTTAAAAAGATGTACCCACAAAAGTTAGCATAGATAGTAAGAATAATTAAAATGAAGTAGAATTGAAACCGCGGTGCAGCGTTAAACGAGTGGAGATGCGAGTGTTTGTTTTTGCAAATGAATCTCACCGCTCAATTACAACGATGTTTGGGCAGAGGCTAGGTAACTACTCCGAATGCAATCGTCGTCGATATCGAAAATTTTTGATACTGCCAACCGAGCTATGAGACTCAATATACTCTGATAAAGAATCGGATCGCACATCAGTTTATCGGAATGTTATCGAAACAGAAACAAAAAAGTTTTTATATTAATTCGAAGTTGCTCAAAAACTATCGAAAATAGTAATCGACATCGATTGTGTTCGGAGTAGAGCTTCTGGGTGCGATCGACGAGACCGTGCCAACAAAATACACATCTTTCTAGCTCAAATAGCGATACTCCCACGCCTTCAATTACTATATTTCAAAGCGAAAATTCACTTCTGTAACACAACCACGCTACATATAGTATACGGGAAATACCACTGGGATTTGTAGAGAAAAAAAGGTAAGAAAAATCAGGTCTGCTCTGTCAAACCATTAATTAATAAAATTAATAAATATTTATGACGTAATAAGATAATATTCTTAAGAATACTTTGTAATTTACCAATGTTTTAATAAGTATTTCTTCTTCGTTCCTGTACGAAAGCGAATCTAATTATGTGCAGTTTTAGCAATGACATCCAAGAAAAAAAAAAAATTTAAATTTGTGTTAAGTATGTGCGTTAAGTTGGATTGAATTTGATAAAAAGGAAATGTCTTACAACTAGTTAGAGTTTTATCTATTTTATAAGATGTATAAATTTAATCATACTATAGTATAATGTGGATTGGAAGTCAGCTGGCCGGACATGGCCGTAACGCTCGAATTACTGTGCCAATTCCTTTAAACCCTTCCAAGACCTATTGGATGTTATTGTATGGGTCGCGTCACGAATGTTTAGCGCTGGACGAGAATAGCTGCGCATCGGTAGAATCGCGCTCGTAATTGACGTATTGGTGAGAGAAAGACAACACGAATGGGGAACCAATCAACGCTCTTGAAATTGACTTCTGCGCAGGTTTCGTTCAACGCTAAAGATTCGTGACGCTACTTATATAAGATAAGTTAGACTCAGCTGCAGAGCAATATTCACAAATTACATATAGTACTATAATTGAAACATCTATACTAAAATAATAAAGAGGTATAAATATCTGAATTTATTTGACCTATACCGAAATTTCTTTTTAACAATAGTAGTACACCGTAATAATTATAAATGTCATGGGCTATTTGCTAAAACAGGAAGAATATGTTATTTACGTGAAAGCCCGCGTCATAGCTGGTATGTGGTTATTTACATCTATTCAAAGAATATGCACAAATAAGCTTGCAAATACATAAATAAAATATAATTGTTAATTTTTTTTATAACATAGGGGACAAATGGAAAGTGGTCATCGCCGCCCATCAACACTTGCAGAACGCGGACATAGAGTGAGTTGCCTATGTAGTCTATTTGCGAGTAATACAAATAAGAAGTGGCGTATTTTTTTGTATAAAACAAGCGGGCAAACGTATCGCTTTGTATCATGTTTTTCCCGGATCAGTCTAATCCGGAGCGCGTCGGATTGCTTTTTCTTTTACTTTTCGCCGATAATACTGCTGTAGGACGGCACTGATTACTGAAACTTGGTTTATTGTATAAAAATTATTGTGTAGAGTATTGAAAGTATTTTGAATCAAATCTTAATGAAAAATAAGAACAATTGAGTGAATGGTATACCTATATTCTTTAATTTTAATGTTAGTATTGACTTATGAAAAATACTTAAGTATTTTTCATCTGGCTCGTTCCATGGATGGATGGACCCACGTATAAGTGATTCTTTAGGGATTTTCTATTTTCGCATGGGATGTAAAAAAGGACTCCTCCATTTTCTTGGATAAAAATAAAGTAGGTAGCATATGTGTTGTAGGGTATTATCAATATATCATCATATATTGATATGTAAATACCCTATGGCTCTGATGGCTCAAATAAAATGTAAATTTTCGAATGACTATAATATTATAATCCCTTGTATAAATAAAGAAAGCCTTCAGCACCACCGTCATTCTATTAATTCACTACTAACGCTACCTTTATCTAATTATACATACTGCATTACTGGTCGATACTTATAAATAGATATATGCAATGACCCAGGTACGCCCGACCAGGGAGCGAGAACCCCGCCGCCGCTCATCTGTTTGACGACCACAATACACCAGCCTCGACTCATTGAAGTGCAAGAGCTCAAGCTGCGCTGGTCGGATTATCCGTTTTATCCTCAGCACGTAAGCCGTGACGTATGGACTATAACGAGACGATTTTTTATGTCTTTGATCCATTGAATAGTCGTGTAAAATATTGCGATATTGACACTAATGTATGGGGACGTATCGCGCTTAATCGATCATTTTAATAGATAGGTCAGTGATTTTTTTATCCTTTGAATGCCCTTTTTAAGTAGGGATATTCTAATAAGATAGGCATGATCTATAAGAGAGCGGAGACTGGAATTTTTGCTGAACAAGTCCCGCTGCGTTTCGTGTTACTGCTACAGATAGGTTTTATGATTTTATATATATATGTTTATAAGCATTACAAGCAGCTGAGCAAGAAATTCGTATGAAGTGATTTCATCCGCCCATTATACATTGCAAAGCTAAGCCACAATATGTAAGATATTTCAAGTTTCCGGCGTAGTTTCTTTACACACTTACAGTAGTTAGTGTATATATTAAAATGTTGATTATTCTCATTCATAACAACCGACTTTAGAAAATCTACAAGCTGATATTATATACCTTATCCTATATTATAAATATTACCTATAATTACAAAGAAGTAAAGTTAGTGTGTTTGTTAATTGTAAGTAATCTCGGGATCTGCTGAACCGATTTTATAAATTCTTTCACCAATATTGCTGAGTGTCATAGGCTATATAAAAAACAGAAAAGGATAATTAACATTATGCCTGGTGCAACGAACTGGTAAGCAACAACGTCTACATTATAGATACTATCTTAAAATAAATCCATAAACATTAAATGCATTCTATTAGCAACTAGTAGAACGAGATGACTTATCGCATATACTGTAGAGTAGATTAAAGCAGCTGAACACGAAAGTGCTCAGTCAGCGAGTTTGGAGATTAGCTACAAATCCCGTATCGAGATCCATCTGTGTGTGTGTGTGTAGCTTCGAAACAAATCGTGATTTCGTAATGAAGTTTGCTCTAGACTCTAGAGCTAGCAATATAGAGGCTACGTCAACTTCTTATTGATTTATATGTTAGAGATACATTGCTGATTTTACGAGTTTAAAGATGTATTTAATTTGTTTGTCAACTAATTTTTTTGTAGTATCCCGTAAAAATAAATGAAGGACTATCGCGAACTAATTAACTATAACTGTCGCGAAGCTATGGCAAATGTGCATAAACTCCCTTATAATAATCTTGATGAATGATCGTATAATATTGCTAGGTGCAAGTTATATAGATAGAAGTGCCTATATGTCAAAGATATCCAGAGGTGCCCATGTGTAAGCTATTAACCTATTTCGATAATTAGACGTAATCCAACAATATGGCCACCATCTGGTCAATACTAACTGTCTTAAGGCTCTGTATCTACAAGCTCGTGGTAAACTGATTCAAGTATTGAACCTATTTCAACCAATCAAGTTATATAAATTTATATTAGATTCAAATAAATATTATAAGGGTGGTAGGATCTGTGTTGATCGTATTATTAGAGTTCACTAACATTTGCTACGTTTCTTTTTATACTAGGCAATGATAATGATTTTATAATAAATATGTTATACCGATAGAAATGAGATAAATGATAAAACCAACAAGAAAAAAGAGATAGTTTTGTCAGTTGCGCGTGAATGTACCGGCAACCAATCACCTACAGGTAAGACGTCCTAATTAGGATGTTTTTGCCTCTTCAAAATTTTGTACTCATAAAATAACTATTTATTATAAGCTAGCTGTACATCGTGGGTTTTGCTTGGTTTTCATTATGATGATAATACCGAGACATATCTCTTAAATGTTACTTAATCGGTAATCCATCAATAATTACGTGAACGTGAAAATAATTTTTAGTAAAGTTAAGCTTAAAAAAATAAATTAAAAAAATGTATAACTTTTCAGAAAGTGTTATAAGAATATATTAAAAAAAAAGTTTACCCCAGGCCGTAAATAACGGGACTCGCTTTTAATTGAACTATTTATAGAATCGATATTCAATTAAAAGAATATGGAGACGTCTAATAAAGTGTAATACCTAAATAAATAATGTTAAACATTTTGAGATATGTAACTATCAATCAGTTAGAATCCATTGTTCACAAGAGACCTGACAATCGTCAGTCGCTAATGGTCCACGGGCCAGCTAAAGTAAAGCGACAGATTGACAATATTTACATCGTTTAGTGCTTTATAAAAGCCTATTCAATTTATACTAATTGTTTTATTGATTTTGTTAAAGTAGGGGAGTTAGCGATTCTTGCTTCTTTTCACGAGTTCGTTGGTTTAAATAAATCTTAATAAAAATTTTCACGATACATACATACAATACATAGCAACACAGACCTCAGAAAATTACAAATGTGAATTACAAATATATATTTCCGGTGTGGGGATCGAACCCACGACCCTTCGCGCAGAAAGCAGTTGTGCTACCACTGCGCCAAGCGGTCGGGTCGGATCGAACTTTATTTCATCGTCATGGTCGCCTGAAAGATATCGCTTCCTAGAGATAAGGCCGCCATGTAGCTTTGTATGAACATTGTTCTTTACTGTGGGAAGGAAAGAAGATGTAACCTTCCTCTGAACCAAAGGGAGGATCCTCGACCAGTCGAACCACTGACTGGCCGGCCGTTAGGCCCCAATGGTTTGATGTCGAGAAGTTGTATATATGCTAAGTCTCGGAAAAATATCGTAAGCGCGATTCAGACTCGGCGCATGAATAGCGGTCGCTACATTACTATTAATAAAGTTTTTTTGTCATTTTTTTTAATTTATCTAAATTAGTAATGGCATATGGTGGTGAGGAAAACCGCGAGAGTTAACTAGTTATATGTATATTGTTGCGACGAAGCAACATTTAATACGACGCTAAGTGCTAATTAAGTGATTTATCGCGAGCCTAAGCCGGAGTAATCCCGATAAGTAATTACTTAACTCCTTATTTTATAACTTGAGTCGTAATAAACAGCATTAAGCGAAGCGGGCGATAACTTAACTCAATTTTATAAGAAATAACAAATTAAATTATATTGGTTATGATGCTTATGCTTAAGAAAATATAATAATATATAACTGTAATATTATATTAAAAAAAAACATATATGGACGGGAAACTTCCTCCTTTTTGTGAAGTCGGTAAAAAATGCCAAATATAACATTAATTGATAATTCAATACAAATATTACGATTAATATCACTGTCAGCTATAGTGTTCTTTAAGCACAAAAAAAATACATTTTCTACAAAAATTGTATTGTGTTTAGGCTATTTCTCACCGGTAAAAATGGACAGTATAAATGAAGTATACAGTTATAACTAATTGTGGAATCAAAATATATCAATAAACATTTTTATTCCACATCAATACATCTTAAAAAAAATCTTCGAGCCTCAGTAACTATCAAACGCGCAGGTATTCCCAAATATATATAATGAAGAAAGTTTCGCAATTTGCCGGGCCATCGATCAAAAAGAATTAATTAAACGGATAGAAGCCATTGAATATCACGAATTTGAATCGGATCCGACGGCATTATGTATAATAATGAGTTTGCGATGAATAAGGCGCGGACAGACGGGACGCGCGCGGAGACTGCGATGGGCGCGTGGGTAATAGGCCTAATAAGCCGCACGTGTATATTGTTTCATTATTGGAAATGTCCCAATTATTTCATCATTGAAAATATTCTCTATATTTCGATCTTAACTTTCATATATAATAACTTTTGAATAGGTAATTAAAAGACGATTTTAAGGTACTTACCATTGTAGAAGTCAAACTTAGGTAAATGACAAAAAATAGTCTGATGAAGAATAAGTATACTTATTTAGGTACTTTTTTCCAATTGAAATCGAAGTCTGATGTTAATGAAGGTAGATGTTCAATGTCTCCGACTTACCTGAAAAGAAAGAACAAACATTATAACAGGCCGGCGTTATCTTAAATATTTAAAAAAAGTTATGTACCTACATAATGTACATAATATAATGTACCTAAGTCTGATTCCCTTCAAGAATTGTCAAGTCAACTCGTGAATTCTTTGTCAAAAATTCTTTCAAACTTCTTATACACGACTCGAGAAAGTTTTGCTGAATATTAATTTGGTTTAAGATATAAATTGTATTTAAAAGGCGATATGTTCAATTGTTAGCAATTATTTTAAAAACTGACAAAAAAACATTCTTAATTCAAATTATCACAGCTAATACAAGAATGTCGTGTAAATTTATTTAATCAAAAATTTACTGTTTTATTTTAGGTTAAAATGTTCAAGTCCTAAAAAAACAAAATATAAATATAAATATATATATGTTTTTTTACTACCTATGTTATAAAAACAATAATGGAATAACATCCAGGCGTCAAATTTTTACACCACATTAAAGTTGACAACATTCCTCATGAAAATAATTCATGTGGAATTTGCTTACTTGAGGTAAAAACATATTATTTCAAGACGTCAGAGCATCTAGTCTTTCAACGGAGCAAAAACGCAATATTTTCCATGAAAATAGTTAAGTAAATGTTAACTAGCTGACCCGGGCCCACTTTGTTGGGCATAAGTAAAAAAGTTTATAAAAAATAATTAAAAGAGAAAATAGACCCAGCTTTATTTATGTAGCAGTAGGTAGGTATATTATGTATCGTGAGAAATGTCAGGCTCGCGAACCTAAGCCAAGTTGTGACGAATCAATAGCTTTGAATAACTTATTATTATCGATTTACATAGCTTCTATACATAAACGTTCTACTTTTTAACAACTAGTTACGTAGAAATATTTACTTAAGTATTTGAGAAACCGTCCGTATTAATTTAGATGTAAATAAAATAAATCCAAATAAATTATGTCCAATTAATGAACTAAATAATTTTATTATCCTTATCATTCCTATAAGTTATGAATGTATCTACTCTTAAAGCAAAAAACTGCTGAAACTATTTAGTTGAGATGCATGCATGATGCAAGTACATTAGAAGCTGAATAAGCATATATATATATATATATATATTCTTTTATCTCAGTGTATAAAGCGTAGGTATTCTACATGTATGTATATACATCAATACTAGAAAACATATAGGTTTATCTCCTTCGGTTATGTACATCATATTTGTATTAAAATATGTTACCCGGACATTTTAAAAATAACCTATTATTGAACAAACTATGAACTTTGCGACGTCAATCTGAAGCTGACCGGTTTTATTATATTGAGATTAGCGGCCGATAGCCAGAATTTGAGCGAGGATTGAGGAGCCAGCGCCAACTCAAACACGACTTTATGAACTCATAAGCACTTATAAGCTCAAACGATGACTGTAAGCCTTTAATGGTATACGACAGAATTGAACTTCTATTTTTATCGAACAATCTATTGGAGATTTTTGAAACGATGAAGTTATATTTTTAAGAAGTCAAACTTGAAACTACTCATTGTGAATTAATTTAAGATGACTTCTTTAATTCCTTTAGAATTAATTCAACACAATTCGTAACGATAATTATGTAAAACTGTTGATGATATATCGGAACCCGCCGTATTACATTAAAATTTTAAATATATAATTAGGGTTAAGGAACGTCTAAAGTATTTTATATCTCAAGTGTACTATGAAGCTAGTATTATTAAGTTTTGTTCACTTATTCATTATTCTTATTCTGTATGTATACAGTAAGAACCAAAAATAGTAAATATAAACCCGTTAACGTTTCAAATATATAAGGTCAGGTAGTAGATTATAAATTCAGATGTGTCTTGTAAATTTATTGAGTCGCGTATAAACTGATTCCATTTTTTTAATATATTCCGGAATATTATATAGCTTCTGACTTTCATAAAAAATTAAGATTTACATACATACATACATTTCAGTATGTTTTTCACCTACCAATACATATTTATGATATATATTTATTCTAAATAATATTATAACTATATTATTAAGAATATGATACTCTGCACATTAGAAATAAATTAAATATAATAATTATTAATTAAACTCCATTGATCGCCAATTATCACAGTTATAAATAATCAATTATTATATGACTTTTAAAAGCCCTCAGCGTCGAACAAATGAATTACGAATTTACGATAAACAACCAGTTATATCGAAGGGTTAAAGTACAGTTATCGTGTAAATGCATAACTGCAGATATGACCCGTTTGTCGTTCGGGACTTATTGTGGTTATAAATGGGCGAATGTTTCAGGCAAGTGTCAGAGAGCGCCGCCGCTGTCACGACACAGGTAAGACACTACATTTTTGTTCTTTATCTGTTCATATGTAATTCCTACTATGTTTATCATCTTTAAATAACTCATTTTTTCAATTAACCTTCTCTCTTTTTATGGCAAACTAAGGTTTATAGTTAGTATAGTTTGCGGTTATTAAGTTAAAAATCTGTCGTATTTACTGCAAAAAGTAACACATTAATGTTCTCCTGGTTTTTTATCACTATATAGTATTATTTAATACCATAGTCGCTTTCTCTGAATCTATATCTCTTTGTATTCTTAAATCTTTTAATCTACGCAACCGCGGTTTTTTAATAGATAGAGTAATACATGCATAATATATGCGAGTGAAGCCGGAGGGTCGTTGTTTTTTATTAAAACATTTATAATAACTTGAATTAAGGATTAATAAGTGAAATTAAACTCATGGTTTTAATTAAAAGATCGGAGACTAACGGGTTTAACTGTAATGATCGTTTTGCGTTTTCGTTTGTAGGTCCCTTCTTAAAACGTATTTTACTGTAATGTGAATAATATTTTGCTTAAACAGCCGTCGGATTTAAATTCGATTGAAATTTTGTTAGTAAATCATAATCAGTGCATAGCTTTTACCAAACTTTATTTTAAAAGGCTTTATTTTAAATTGCCTTTTAAAATATATTTATATGTAATGTAAATGTATGGACATGATAGGTCCATACATTTACATGACCCTTGGATAGGTTCTCACAGCTGATTAGTAACATTATTAAATAGCAAAAACTTAGAAAATTTATTGCGACTAAACTACTGATGCTATTTTGAATGATTTTTTGTGTAGGGTCGGAAAATTGGCCATAGTGTTCGTGATTAAATTTAATGCCCATATGTCGCATCAACCCTGTATATATAGCATATCTTGCTATAGTAGCTATTATAAAAAAATATATCTTATCGTTTGTCCAGAGATTCTCGCATTCAAACTAGTAAACAAAATCTTCAGCTTATAGCTAGTATGTTTATGCTAGTATATATCTTCTAATACCGGGTTTCAACACAGCAACAAACAACAGCTTCTTGCAAAATATACCTATTAAACTTTTAAAACAAAATTGATGTTTTTTTTATAAAAATTATGATTTATAGTTACGGAATGATTCTACCACATTAGTTAGTTAAAGCGATGACGTCATAATATATACTATTTTCAAATAGTTCTAATTCTATAGTGTTTTATGACGTCATTTCCTATAACGTTTTTTAATAGTAATAGTCTTAGAAGTTATTGTTACTATATGTGTGTAAGAAAGAAATTCTAAGGTATGAATAAATATAACAAAGACTAAAGAGGAAAGATTCCGGGATAAACGAGCAGGCAAGATAACCGCCCAGGGCTCGCCCGATGCAATTTCCAACTTATTACGCAATTTCCCGTGGTTTTTTAACGAAATGCTTAACAGACATTTAAGATTGGCTTTGGATGAGACTGTAAACCTAAGGGTGATAAAAAGACAGGCTTTTTGTATGAAGCAAAATAATGTAGCTAAATTATTATGGTTATGTATTTAGTACTTTAGCGTTATGTTAATCAGGTGTTAACATGTCTTATAAATGAACATGCAATATAAAATATCTAGACTTTTCTGTAGAGCTTTTAATTTGAAGTAATTTCAAAATTTTAAATTAACGGACTCCATAGCTGTACCCGGCAAATATGAAAAATAAATGAAAATAAAATACTGACAACCATAAAATAATTCGCTGTGAATTTTTCAGGTACAAGTCTTGAAAAGAAAATTTGAAAATGGCGTCACTTTCGTTCCTGGTGGTGTGTGCAGCCTCCGTGCTTGTAGCCGGTAAGTTAGTTCTAATAATGTATTTTGTAGTGTAGGTAGTGAAAAATTAACCGAAAAATATTAAAAAGAAGAACCGCCCCCGCCGTTCTACCAGCATTTATTTTACATATAAACCTTCCTCCTGAAGTACTCTATCTGATAAAAAAGCCACATGAATGTCGGTAGCATAGTTTTAAAGATTTAAACATACATAGGGACAGACAGAAGTATGCAACTTTGGTTTATAGTATAATAATAATAATGTACTTAAATACTACATACACTGTGCTGTGTAACTTGGTTGTTAAAAGAGACAACAAATGTTGAAATTTCAATATGTATAGGTACCTTTATATCATGCAAAAATAGTATCAAAAAACTAACCTGAAACTAAAAATCCTAGTCTAGTTGGGGTATTGTTTGCGTGAGTCAATACGGGTTATTTGAGTGAACCCGAATTCGTCAAACTAAACGCGATATATTTGTTAGTCGGGGAAAGCCGAGTGAACAAATACACTCATCTCTTATGTGTTGTATGAACCGATTGTGGTGGCAATTTATTTTTATATACAAAATGATAATGCGTAGTATTTTGTGCGAGGCAAATTTATTTTTTACTTTTTAACTAAGTCGGTTTATTTTTGTTAAAAAATATTTTTAAAATGCTAATTTTATAGAGCAGCTTCTATAGTCACTAGATCTGTTAGTTTATTTATTTTAAGTAGGTATAGTGGATAAATTAAAAAAAAGGATAATTAGTTCACATTTCTGTGAGAGAGGTAATAAATAAAACTCAAATACCAAACAATTAATACTCATGCAACTTTTCTGAGATTAGAATTTTAAATTTAAATACATGATATAAAATAAATGTCGCCCAGTGCATTAATCCAAAAAGTGTAAAAAACACTACCCTCACGGCTTCGCCGCAGTCGGATAACAAACACGAAAAAAAGGTCTGCTTTTAAAACTTCTGTTAGCTTCAAAGCTGAATATTGCGGTGAGGCGGCGAGCCTGCGCTAATGAGCAACAACTTTTGTTTACCTTGCCGACTGTAAGCGGCTTATAAGTTTGACGGATGGCTCTTTAGTCGCTGGAATGATTCGCGAGATGACATGCTAATGAAACGAGAAAAAGTTGCAATACTGTAACGCGTTACGTCATCACTGAAACCTGAACTAGCCTATCCTAGTGTTTCAATTATAGCATTATTCAGCGTTATAAAAATATTGTCTTCAAAACTACTAACTACTTACAATAAGAAGAAAATACAAAATTAAAATAAGACACGAGTCAACTTACAATCTAAAAGAATTTATGGTTAATGGAAAGTTAGTGAAGACAAAGGGTGATTGGCTCAGCTTGTGCTGCTCAGTGCTGGTTGCAAGGAGCAGCGCTGGTGTTCAGCCATCCCCCATTGTGGGGAATAATGCTTAACGTTGAACGTTTTAACTAAATCTTTCTTTATTCTTATATCGAGAACTCACAGTACTAAGTAGTGATTTCGCTCGATGCAATTACATGTGCAGTGCCAGAAAATTAACAATTGTTTATATTTAATTTGACATTGATCGAAATGTCGCACTTTGCTCTGTTATTGAAAAACTAGGAACCTATGTCATTATTACGAATCTATCTGTCGTCTTCAAAATCGGTTATTAGTAATAATAATAATTTACAATATCTAATATCTTTACTGTATAAATGAATCGACAATACTTAAACTAATTCACGTTTCAACTCCCATAATAAGCATAATACGGCATTGTGCGCCACTGATTCACACTATACTCTAATTGAAAAACTAGGAATGTGTTGCTAGTGGAAACGATAATGTTTACAATCGATTAATTGACGACCGCTTGGCGCAGTGGGTAATACACCTGCCTTCTGCGCGAAGGGTCGTGGGTTCGATTCCCACACCGGAAAAAATATATTTGTAATTTACATTTGTATTTTTCTGGGGTCTGGGTGTTGCTATGTATTGTATGTATGTATTTACAAAAGAAAAGTAATGTATATGTAATTTATTCCGTTATCTAGTTGCCATAACACAAGCTTCGGCTTAGCTTGGAACTAGATGGCGCTGTGTATAAATGTCCTGAAAATATTTATTTATTTTTATTTAATTATTTGAGAATATTCCTTAAGTACGAGGATGGTTCTTATCAAGGTTTAGGGATACGGAGAATGTAGTTTGGGGCCAGTTAGCTTATAATAAACTTGGTTTTCTGTTGTTGCATAAAAATAAAACGAAATTTGGTGTTGGCTAAAATAGTGTCCATTCGACGCGTTCACAGTTTCGTGCCGAGAAATATATTATGCAATAAAAATATGTTTTGTGAAAATATATGGGCAATATGCAAGGTATCCCCAAAAAACTGCAGCATACATTGATTTTTAAATAAACTGGAAAGATATGTGTGCTATGATTTTTTATTTTTAGTTATAATCGTGGCTTATTAGTTAGAAATCATCCTTTACGATTCGGGCCTAAACCGACTGAATTCACTTTAGAGCTTAAGAAGATACGATAAAGTACAAGTCTAAATAAGAAACGCAAGTTTGCTATTATAATTCAAATGCCTAAATAGTTTTGAAACTAACGCAATGAATCACCAGTTTAATATACTTTAACTTTAATTATAGAACCCCTAAAATTTTAAACTGTAAAGTGAATGTAACTAATTAGCTGTAACAAAAGCAATGATGTTTTGATTGATGGGCGCGAGACTAACGCGATGTGGAATGGTGGAAGTTTTCGGAACCGCAACTCGCCGACAGCCCGACAATGCCCTCAGCGGTTCGGTTCTAAGCGCCTGGAATGCGTCAAGTTTTTGCCATTTCACTGTTAACCTTATCTCCGAGCTGAGCTACTGTTTTTAATTATTTATACGCCTACGTGTATGTTGTTAATTTTTATGTGGGTTTTAGACGAAACTAGGCTTTCTAATTTTGTATAGGGACTTTCAAAAAATAGTCAAATAAACTGATGAATATCGTAAAGCCTAAAATACCGTTTTTGGTTGAAATTGAACTTCCTTCTTTGAATATGGGCTAACTGTAAAAACTTATAAGAATCGCGAAAAAAACTCACTTTATTTATCGAAATCCTTGTTTCGAAATTTGTACCTACACTTTGCCAATTCATTAGACGTACAAAATCAAAGAAATAAAGAAAAAGCCTTTTTCAAGATAATAAATCTAAAACAGAAAACACTAGAGATTCAGTCAATGATGGGTCTTCTGACTTCATATTGAATTATAAAGTGTACAAGCAATTAATTTTGCCTCAATTCTTATCTAAAATAAAAGAGTACATATTTTTTAGTTGAATTGAAAAACCTCCTACTTTTTTGAAGTCTGTTAAAAAGACGTTTAATTGTCTTCGATACAAACACGTCTCACAATTCCCCTTAACGAGAAAACTTTACAAATTGAAACAGTAGAATGTCGTGCAGTGCTCCGTGCGCCGTGCGCCGTGCGCGCCGCTTCCTTATAACTTCGTTTAACTTTTACGGAATTCAAATACTTTCCCGCGCCAACGCCTACACATAGTTTCTGACGATTTCCTGATTGACTTTGTTCATTAATCTCTACGCATGTATTACTTCGAGCGACTGGCATCACTGCACAGTGATTCGTGAGCGAGTGATTAGTTTTTTAACTTTCAAGTATTTTTTACGCAAAATCAAGCTTACCAAATTGTATTGACATATCATAAGCGAGTTCAGGCTATCACTAATTACTTATTATTATATATATTTTTTCTCAAAATATACTTTATCTATATAAAACAGCCAAGTTTTTACTCTATTTCCAATTTTTAACGTACGCCGGCCCAAAATCCTATTACTATTATAAAGGCGAAAGTTTGTAAGTATGGATGTATGGATGTATGGATGTATGGATGTATGGATGTTTGTTACTCTTTCACGTAAAAACTACTGAATGGATTTGAATGAAACTTTACCACAATATAGCTTATACATCAGAATAACACATAGGCTACAATTTTTGAGGATTGTAAGGGAGGAAAGGGAGGGTCACAGTTTATATGAAAGTCCACGCGAACGGAGTCGCGGGCAATAGCTAGTATTAAATAATAAGCTGCTAAACAAAGTCCAATCAATAAAACTCAATATTATAGATTAATCTATTTAACACACAAAGAAAACAATTTTCTGAATATTAAAAATAAATTTTTATATTTTTAAAAACAATAAATTATATAGAAAGGGTACTAATATGAAACTAAATATTAAAAGTCTTGAATTTGATCGCTACGTTCATTCATCATAACAAAAGAGAAATATCGCGCTAATGATCGAGCGCACGCCCGCTAGATGGCGCTGTGATTAATGGATGACGACAAAACACTAATTAGTTTCTAAAGAAACGTCCACCGGTGTTTTGTTGTAGATCTGCACTAGAAGATATTGTCATCGTGCTGAAATTGCATTTTTCTTTCTTTCTACAAAAGTTTCGTTAAAATATGAAAATGATTTGTTCACTGAAAAAGAAAATCGTTTCCTTATATTCCTATACCTAATTTCCTTTTAAAAAATGATTTCATTTTATACCTATATACATATAGCATTTCCGCATGTCACATAAACAATGCGGGTTTTTTTAAATTATTCGTTGTTTATAACCAGCTTGTTAACCTAGAGATAACCTTTTAAAGCCTGAAAAACTCACTAACTTAAAATTTGAGGAACTACATTGAATTCTTTCAAAAGTCAAAAGTCGCCAGCACATTGTAACAATAGCTAGCTATATCCAAGTGTCGCGATGAAAAATGACTGACGGAAGAGTTTTTAATGAAAGATCGTCGATACTCGAACGTGACAGCTTAATAAGTTCGCCAGATAACTGACGCTGAGAGGGACCCGGGGGGGAGACGGTGAGGGGATGGAGGGTGGCAGTAGCTGAAGGAGATGAACAGATGCTATGTTAATTAAACAGTAGCCTTTTGTTATTGAGGCCCGCTTCAGCTTAGATTATCTCGTGTTGTAGATATCGAGTCGACGTTGAGAATTAAATCTAGTTATAATAAGGCACACCCATTGAGTGTAATGCGTCGAGCTCTGAAACGCTCTTGTAATTTTTTTTTCAATCTTGAAAAATCCTGCATCGAGTCTTTGTTCTGGAAATACAAATAAATTTAATTTCAACGAATACTTTATCGAGATAAAGATTGCTCCAACTATTGCTGGTAATTTCTACTGACCTTAATGTCTTTTATTCCCTACTAGAAAATAACAGAAATCTTAATTAACTTTATAACATGAATAGTGCTTAAAATAAACTCATTAAATATTTTCAACGCTATTGTACAAATTGTATAGCATCAATTTAAAATTTTAATGAGTATCTGCAACCCCCTATTATTTATACATGAACTGAATAAATCCTTATCAAATATTATTACTATAAAGTAACAGAAATCTTAATTACCCTTATAGTTTGAAAAATACTTAAAATAAACTAATTAAATACTTTCTATGCTATTGTGCAAATTGTATTAAAAACTATTTCATATTTCATTAATTATCTATAATCCCTTATTCTAATTTATCTGTGATCGAGTCTACCTCTATGACCGACTCTGTAAACTATGACAATTAGTATGAGATCAATTAGTGAGGTTATTAAGACGACAACGACAGAGATTATCCCGTCCGGACACTTGACGGCCTATTGACAAACTGACTGCTTCATTTACATCTATATTAATAGCCTTGTTGCCTTTAGATATCATTTTAATAAATATAGATCGGTTATTAACAAGTATCTTCTTAAAATTTAAAAAGATTTATTAAGCTTACTGCTGACGGGGTATATTTTAATTTTGTTTGTAGTTACGGTTACAAAGTAATAAAGGTAATACGTTAAACGGGTATAATAATGCAATAATGGAAAAAATGCTTGATATTTAAAAAAAATCTACTTTTAATATTCACTAATAGATCAGTCTTATAAAAACATAAAGGAGTACGTTTTGTAAAAGTTGCCAGTACTAAAAACTGACTTTATTGCGATCTACATATTACTTTTAAAATAAATTAAAAATGGAACGCGAATTGGCGCGTTTTTTGTTAATTTTACGGCCAAGCTGTAAATAAACTTGAAAAACGTCAGCATTGAATAATTGTCGAGAGTTAGTCAATGTAGCCGGCGGGCGCGATAATTTGTGTTTTGCTTTTTTCAATTTACGCAAAACGCTGATATATTGCCTTTAAATTTGATTTAGAAGCACAGGTTTACACGATAGATAGGTGGGCGACCGTGGGCGCGCGAAACGGAATACGATTTTGACATATTATAATCTTTTAAAAAAAAAATCGGATTTGGATTTTGATACCAGTAAGAATATGAGTAAACAACTAAAAGGTTTATTTTACTTAAAATGAGATAGATTATAAGTAGCTTTATTTAAATTTCTGTAAAAAACATATTTTTTATGGAGTGTTTAAATAACTATCTAATAATGTTGTTAAATGTATTTTGGTTCATTGTAAACTGTTGTTAAAAGTTAAAGATATAGACATGGTAATTTATAGGACGTATTTATCTAGATTGTAGATGAGTCGTGCTACAAGTTAGCCGAATTAATTAAGTCAATTCGTTAGCTGGAAAACTTTCAATCTTTCTAGCAGTTACCGCGAATGTAATTTATTTGCGAAATTATAACTGTTATGTACACTGAACATTGTTTAGGTTATATTCTGTTTTTATTTAAATTTATAAGATTATTATTAAAGATATTTCTTAGAACGGGTAAATATTTTAAAGTCAATGAATCAATTTTTATCATGATTTATAACTGCAATCTCAAAATAAAGAATGGATTTATAAATTAACCACATTCGAAATTCAAAACTTAGTGGTGTTTACAAACATTTAGCAATAATAAAACAACCTCCGGTTTTACTACGCAACCTCCTTAATACCAAAAAAATCCAATGAATACATGTCAAACTTAAACCAAATCAGTCTTTCCTTAATAGAACAACATACATACACGCTATTTAAGCTTATACCTATATGTATATAAAACATTGGTATGTCCACACGTACGTTGCGTGTGCGGTATCGGACGCAAACACATCGTGCCGGCTGACCGCGCGCCGGGATTACGCACGCGGCCTATCATTCGCTATAAATAAACAATATACACAAATACCCACCTAGCTGGGAGGTAGCCTACAAAGAGGTTAGTAGAAAATATTGATTTTGAAACCATTCATTTAGACGTCATTGAACATTTTAAGGGAGTATTTTTCGAATATTAATTGATGAATTTAAAGTGTTTTGATTATAAATTGGTATAGTCTAAGTTAATTTCGCGTAATTAAAAAAAAACAAATCTTAGATTTTTTGCATTCTATTCAAATTTTTCATTATCCTATATACGTAGCTACCTAAACCTAATGTGTCATTAACAAAAATCTACAATAGAACTAAGTTATTTTAAATTACTGGGCTAATGAGTCTTAACATCTGATGACTCAAAGTGGGGAGCGTCGGTGTAGTGCACCCATTCCCGGAGTTGGGCTTTATAGCAAAGTTCCGGGTAGCACTGCATTGGCTATGGGCTGGCGTTACTCTTACCATCAGGAGTGCGTCCAGCTCGTCTCCCCTCTTCATATTATAATAAAAAAAAAGCTTTACTTTAATGTTAATCCTTATGTAGATCAATGTAGTCTTGGTGTAATACTCCAGTAAATTATTACTAGAATTTAAAATTATATACAGTGTGTTACAAAACATGTGTTCAATCCTGAAGGGTAATATTCTCTAACTAAAATTCTTTTCGAATAAAATAAAATAAAAATCTAAATCTAAAAATAACAATGCAATTAAGTTTAAAGGTTATGTTTTTAATGAAATATTTACACAAATTCAAGGAAATTCACGATGCTGGCAACTCACCTACGGTTTGTAGACCCTATAGCTAGCAGATCACGTGAATGCGAGGCGGTGTTACCATGTTAGTTTTGCAATTTTAGTTGAGTTGTTTATTTTTTTTTTGTTTAAAAAATTATTTTGTTGGTTTTTCATAACAATAAGTACCTACTACCGGTATATAGTACGACGTTTTCGGATAGAACACTTGTTTTGTAACACAAAAACTTCAAAGAGACATAATAGTTACAAAAAGTTAAAAATATTTTAAATTGTCGTACGAGTGCAAGTGTGTGTAATATATAGTTTCCCGAACATTAAGCAACAGTAAGTTAGCCAGTTAAGTGGGTGAAGTCGGAAAATGTTTGCTTGCCGAGTGCCGACTCATGTCTACAGTCTACACTTTATGGTCAAGCTAAATTTACTTGTTCATGCTTGAAACGTCACTATGTTTAAGTTATACCAATAATGTAATGGGGACTTTTTACTTTTCAATAAGTTATGAAAACGTGTCTTAATGTGATTTGAATGTAGGTAGCTTCGTAAATTTTAACCTTGACGTTTCACGTTATGTGAAAATACCGTCGCATTTATTATTTAAAAAAAGGTCATTTTATACTAGTTTCATTAATCATTAAATGTTAAATAAATTTTATTTTTAAATTTATATAAATAAGACAGTAAAGAGCCTTGCACATCGTTTCCTTAGCATCTTTATTATACCATCATTTTAGGCCACGTGCATATTTGTTTTTTCGCATAACGAATAGGTAGTTATAAAATATCAAAGGTAATCTATACTAATATATAAAGCTGAAGAGTTTGTTTGTTTGTTTGTTTGTTTGTTTGAACGCGCTAATCTCAGGATCTACTGGTTCGAATTGAAAAATTATTTTTATATTGAATTGACCATTTATCGACGAAGGCTTTAGGCTCTATAACATCACGATGCGACTAATAGGAACTAATAGGGGAAAATTATTCATCTTTGAGGGCTTCCTTTGCGTGCGCTGCGAAAACGGTTCAAGATACAAGAATAATATGTATTAAAGAATTATTCCTCTTTAAATGATCTAAAAAAAGTCCGCGACAGTATATGTCTATCTTCTAAGTATGACTCACTATAACATAATAATAGAAATAGATCCGACGGGGACGAAGTCGCGAGCAATAGCTAGTTAAATATAAATCAGGTCTCATGATGACTCATTATAATATCTGTAGTGTACGGAGGTACAATGGTGAGATGGCATTCGACTGTCGACAGCCGTAGTGTGCGTACGTGCCTCAATTCAATAGCGATATACATGTGTCTGTACAAAGTATATTTAGTATTGCTAATTGGTGTACTTTACAATATCGATTAAATCTTCGTACACTGTTACGTATAGTTGTGCTGTTACGTTTTTATTCCTCTAAAATGTATCCCGTTTTATTGATATATAAGGGCTAGTACCATTTTACCGGTAAGATTTCGTCCTCCCCTTACAACGTAACAAACTCATAAAAGGATATAAATGAGTTCACACGACTTAAGTCACGTTTTGAACAATAATCACGTTTAAAATGGAATCGCTAAAGTAGCAAGTAACAGTACATCTGTAATTCACGTCAATCGGCGTCTAACATTACAACTTCTCGCGAAGCTTCGAGTATTAAATCTGCACGTTAAAGTTAAGGTGATCGCATACTTAGCTTAAATGTTCATTTTGTGTATTTAATCTAGACTTATTTATCGAGCGTTACTGGATGCATCGAGTTTTCAATCGCGCTTATGATATTTATATGAGACAGCATATATGTAGCCCATTTAACAACCGCCTTTTTTTATTCTACGTATTAAGTACGAAAAAATAAATTAATCAGAGTATATTTACCAGTAAAAACAGAATATTACCGTTTGATTAGCCCTGTAGTTTTCTTTCTACGTGATAATAGAGTGTGAATCGATACGCGACAATCTTCCTGTACACCAAACTTTAAACATTCCATCCATTTACTAGTTTTTGATGCTTCTTATTACGCAAGTACCTACACGTTTCATTAACTTCAGTCTAGTGTATTGCACCTTTTCGGCGTCGTGAGCGCTCGGCCGAATATTAAAAGATTTGAGATTTCAATTTTCATTGCCCTTAAAAGTGGCGCTTTGAAGTGTTCAAGTTTATTAAAATTCCTTAAAGTTATGAGTAAGGCTTTTTTCCCATAAAATGTTACTACCCGAAATTTGCCTTGCTATTATATTATGATACAAGCTACGCCGTGCGGTTTCGCCTGCTTCCGGTTAGATTCCAGTATTTAATGTGGAAAGAAACTATAACCAAGTACTTTAGCGTTATATTAAAAACGCCTGTTAAAGCCAGGGTACAGATGACAACAAAATTTAACATTCAACTCAAAAAAAGATATATTAAAATAATTTATTCGTTGCATTAATGTTCCTTGTATTGTGTGAAATACTTGTATCATTATTTATATTTTTGTCATTACTGAAATGATGTGTAATTTTGAACGTGTCAATTTATTTTTGTTCTTGACTGTACGTAATAAATCGTGTTATCGTATTAAATTATGAGCATGACCGCAGGTACAGTGTAGTATCGGAGGACACTCGTCCCAGAGGGACTTATTTATGTTAGTTCAGATAAAGAGGAGGCGAGGGTACGTGAAGAGGGTCCGTTATGTGATCGGGAGTACTTTGCGAGTTACCTCAGAAATTGCTTTTCAAATTTCATATGATCTATTGAATTAATTTATTAAAATTTAAAGATGGAATCTTGGAACAAAATGTCTTGTTTTGTATAACGATAAGTTTCTTTTATATGTTCAATATTAATTTGTTAGTCGCGTCGCTCTTACTTAAAATTATTTAAAAAATTCAATTTTAAGATTTTAAAATACGTTCAATAGTTCAACACTCAAATGTAAAAAGAGTAGCTTTGATTTTTAACCAAGCGCGCCCCACAGATCCGTAAACGACCGTTTACCGAACCTACCCTCAAATATAAAGTATATTTCAGCTTAATATTTCTTAAAAACCAAAACAACATTAAATAAAAACAAATACAGACATGGAATAAAAGAGGTAAGCATTAATTTAAAACGAAATAACGGACACGAATATGCAAAATGGTGAATCCATCCGTGCACTTACCTATATTCAAAATTCTCTCAAAACTTTATCAATTTAAAAATCCCGCTTTAATTGAAAGCGTCGCGCCATCTGGCGTCATTTGTATGGAAATAGCATTAATTTTTATTGTAAATTGATTGCTGGCTGTTTGTGGAACTTTATTTACCTTTGATTTTATTGTCCCCGTAATGGCGGCTTTATTTTTTAAACATGGCCGCCATTACGGTCGCCGCTTTTATTCGTTTTCGTTTAGTAATTTGTTTTAAATGTTTTTTGCTATGGTATTAAAGGTCAATTTTTACAAGCACTTTCCAAACGGAAAAATAGCGCTGAGTTGCCAGCTTAAAATACTCTGTTTAAATGATATTTTAAAATATCAACGTTAAAGCCGTTATATTTAATTACTTGAATATAATACCTTCGTATTTTTAAATATAAAATATGATCTTAAAATTCCATACGTATCTAACATAGTTTTTAGTTTATACTATAGATTTGTAATCCTATTTATAGCATACATATAATTTATAGTATCAGAGCTTAGCACGATTAAACAAAGAACAAACAAACAGCTTTGTATTTGTATAGAATAATAATCAAATACATATTACAGATTAGTAGGTACGATTAACAGTACCTACTTATACCGTTATTTATACTAATCTATATCTATACTAATATAGCTGAAGAGTTTGTTTGTTTGAACGCGCTAATCTCAGAAACTACTGGTTCGAATTGAAAAATTCTTTTTTTACTGAATAGACAATTTATCGAGGAAGGTTTTAGGCTACACAACGTCACGCTGCGACTAATAGGAGCGAAGAAATAATGGAAAAACAAATCAACGGGGACGAAGTCGCGAACAACAGCTATAAAGTATATTTGTATATCTGTTCGTGAAGATAAGAAGCTACGTCCTTAATCCTTCCGCTTCCAATTACATTAGGGCTCACGGACATTCCCCGGCTGGTACATGTTTATGTTCTTGTCAGTCCATAAAATAAAAGGCAAGTCGCAGTCAACGCTTAAGCCGGATTAAAAGAATCATCTTGCTTCTGAATAGCTTTTAGTGAATTGTATGCAACTGGGAAAATCAACCTGCGTTGTTAACTTTACTAATATTATAAATGTGATAGCTTGTGAGAAAGTATATGGATGTATGTTTGCTATTCTTTCACGCAAAAAACGGCTGGAAGGATTTAGTTAAAGTTTGTTATGTAGATAGGTGATACCATGGATTATGTATTGTATTTATGTATTTACAAAAGAAAAGTATGACATATGTAATTTATTCCGTTATCAAGTTGCCATACCACAAGCTTCGGCTTAGCTTGGAACTAGATGGCGCTGTGTATAAGTGTCCTGAAAATATTTATTTATTTATTTATTTATTTATTTATTTATTTATTTATATCCCGGTATTGCCCGGAACGGAAACAACGCGGGTAACACCGCGGGGCACTGCTAGTTTCTACATAATAAAAAAATTAGGTAAAATGTTTAGTACTTAGTGAAGAATTATATTTTTTAATTTGTTTAAATAAATTTTTAAAAGCATTTTTGTAATAATATTTTATGTTTATTAAGTACTTTAACGTAAACATGTCTGTCAGATTAATATACCATTATTGATATTCAATTGTCTGAGACGGTATGAACTATGAAGATCTCCGATAATAACGTATTTTGTGTATTTGCCAGCGGAGGAACAAACAGTGTCCTTTTTAGCGAGTTTTATTGAAATGCCGATAGAAATCTATATTGAAGATTGTGATTTAATCTCGTAATATAAAATGTATGGATATAAAGTCGTTCGCAGGCAAAATTACAGAAAAAATCAATCAGTAGTTTTGCCTAAAATTTTAACGATATTTTAGGCATATACAGTGACAAAACACAAAACAAGTGTCCGATCCGAAAACCTCTTTTTATTAGTAGGTCAATATTTCGCTATCGCTTTGAAAAAATAAAATAATTTTTTTCAAACAAAAAAAAAATAAAGTAAGTGAAACGCAAAACCTACAAGGCAATACGTCTATACGTCTAGAGTTTATAGGTTCTACGAACCGTACCTGAGTTGCCAGCATTTGTAAATATCCTTGAATTTGTGTAAGATTTTCTCTAAGAACATAATCTTTAAAACTTTATTGCATTGCTATTAAAAGATACAGATTTTTTATTTTATTTTATCCGAAAAAGTTTTTAGGTAGAGAATATTACCCTTCAGGATCGGACACATGTTTTGGAATACACTTTATAGATCTTAACAATACCTTTAATCTTGAAAAATGATGGGAAAAGGGATCGTCATTCAAATTCTGTCACCAAATAACCTTTCTTCAAACATTGAGCCATAGTAATAATAGCCAAAGTGCTAATAAGCATAGAACAGCATTTATAAACTATAACTAACGTTTTACGTCGACAACACAATTCACAGCATAAACTTAATATTGTAATTTATAGTTTTAAGCTAACAAGCGGTGACACGTGGCGGCCTATTAGAATAATTCGACACTTCACTGAATTAATTATTTGCTACAAATATTTGGAATAAAGCTCACTCAGCGTGTGTGTGTGTGTGTGTCTGTAAGAGTATCTGTGTGTGTAACAAACGACATTGTTTACTGTTCGATTATAATTAGTTCCAAGTCGTCTATCGTTATATTGAACAATAATAATTAAATACATTACACAATAAGTCCTTTTAATACATACATTCTTTCTTTATCTACTTTCATGTACTTTCATATCCGTTCGTTGGTTCTGTTGCCTTTAGTGATAGAAAGACGAAAATTTTCTTAAATAATTAAATTATTTTTATATGTCATTATTGTCAAAAGTAAAACGATTACGAGGCGAGAAAACAAAAGCCTATTTTGGTATTATTCACCTCCCCAATACCGAATTACTGATAAACATCTGACTTTCATCCAATTTACCATTGACTCTAAGTCAATCATTAAGCAAACAAACGCAGATCTAATAAATAAAGTAAAGAGTATAAATGGAAGGTTACATCTGAGTCCTGAGTCTTGAACCCCAAGTCGAGCATCTGAACAATAGTGGGCCATTCCGCTAAGTGAGGCTCATTTATCGCTCCTACAATGGGAGAACAGGAACGTTCTTTGTTGCGTATTTAAATATTAACAGAGGTCAATTGGACTGAGTTCTTTGGATAGATGGTAAATAGATACCTATTAGTCCAATGGCTGATGTTTGCTGTTCTTTATAAATGTAAGACAACGTAGTTTAGAAATAAGACTACTGCGTTCTTGAAACTATTCTTAAGTACAAGGATAAAGAATCAATTTATAACAAAATAAGTGTTAAGTGAATTTCATCTATATCTATATAATTCAAAGGTGACTGACTGACATAGTGATCTATCAACGCACAGCCCAAACCACTGGACGGATCGGACTGAAATTTGCAGTGCAGGTAGATGTTATGGCGTAGGCATCCGCTAAGAAAGGAATTCCCGCGGGAACGGGAATTAGCGAGAACATCCTTTTGTATGAAAAATCTAAACCGTTTAAGTTAGACGTTTAAAATTTGGCATCAGCCTAGGTAGTCAGGCTAAGTAGGAGCCTTAGGAAACTTATTTATATGAAAGTCCACGCGGACGGAGTTGCGGGCAACAGCTAGTTATAAACATAAAACGATACAGACGTGAAAATAGAATTTCACAACTAAGTCAAATAGTAAGATATAACATCTAGGCTACTTTTCGAAAGACTTACATACTTATAAAAAAAATTCTGTTTCATCTTATTGATGTGCGCAGATAATATCGCCGCCGCCATATTGTAGTAAATGTAATATAGAAATGATTAATACGTATTTATATTCACCGTTCAGACAACATTAACTACAAAGTAGCTTCGAATCCACGATTCCGCTGAGCTTGTGTATTTAAAAGCTGATTCGCAGGAAATTTATAGACATGTAGATCGTAGCCCTTCCAGAATATTGTTTGCCCACATGTGCCGGGATTATGTACGTTAATTAGAATTACCATACATTCAGTGTTAAGCTACAAATCGATTTAGCAATATTTCGATACTTGAAATACCTACCTATATATATTATTATTTGTTTTGAAAATTCTTCTAATAATCTCCTGCAAAATAATATAAATTATATTTATTACGACTGTAGTAGTTTTAACGACTATTTTAATTGTAGTGATTAAACATAACGCATATTATTTAATAAATATGTATTAGCATTTTATAGCATTAAAATACTTTATAAATGTAATGTAACAAACTATATACGATGTTTTATTTTTTCAGTTTTGAATCCTAAAATAGAGTAGAGGACTCTTTTTGGGTAAAAACAAAAAGTAGGCAATATTTATTTAACACGAAAGCTCCACAAACTCAAGAGACTATTATTCTGAATCAAATAATTTTACGTGTAACAAAAGAAATGGAATCGTCAACGTCAATCTATTTTTACTTTGAATAGAGCGTATTAAGGCGTAATTAGCTGCTTTGTTCTATTCGTATCAAATTAATTAGTTAGAATTAACTTAGTTAGTTGATCAATAATATTTTAAAAGGTGTTTTTATAAGAGCAAAGAATACAAGGTCTACTTATGTCTGGTTCAATGACTTTTGAATATACATATATAACATAATGGAATTAAAATATTTATTACAATAATCAATATTACATTATTTTATTTCTAAAAAAAACAACAACGTCATTGTTCACTAAAAATATAACAGTATTAAATTTCAAGCTTACTAGATTTATTTTTCCCTGTATTCATAATAAAAAATCACAAATCGAAGGAATACTTTTTTCATTTTCTTTATTTAAACTTCTTGTATGTAATTTTCTTTAATAGACAATTACTGGCAGTCAGCATAGACAAAGTAGAGTGATTTGCATCGAAGCCAGTCTGTTGAGCATAGACAGCTGTAACGTATTGATTGGCGCGAAACGCTGACGTTTCCATCGTGTCACAGATTACGTTAATAGAACAGATGACAGGGTAAAGCCAAATAGATTTTTTTTATCGTAAAAACACAATAAGCAGAAAGAAGATTTTATTAGATAAATCTCATTATTATAACATTTTTATTTACTCTGGATATTACTGCTTGTACATGGTACACAAAAACGACGAAGCTATTTTTAAATATTTTTTAACACGGCTTAGCGTTATTAATAAAATATTTTCACACACAATAAAAATGGATATTAAATTAAATATGGATATAAATACATGAATAGAGAAATAAGATATCACGTCATTTCTGGCCGACAT